>CM046452.1:66335559-66543059 GCA_025506515.1 Flaveria trinervia | reverse complement strand
GCACTTTCGACAAGGCTAAGGCAGTGGATCTACATCAAAATTGCCAAATCTTCCACAGGTTTAATCAGAGAGTGTGGCTCTATTTGGTCTCTTCATACATAGTTATGAAGCGTTAGTGGCGGTTGAATTAAAGGGAAAAGGAATAACTGTAGAAAATATGTATCAGGTGGATCCTGAAGATATAGAGGAAGCTAATCTACAATGATAGATGGCTATGACAACTTTAAGGGCAATAAGATTCATGGAGAGAACACGAAGGAAGAATTTCAGAAACTAGAATGCAAAGGTTGGATTTGAAAAATCAAGGATGAGGTGCTTCAACTACAAATAGCTCGGGCATTTTAAAAGAGAATGTCCATCTCCCATCATCACTGAACCTAGAACGAGAGTTAACTAGGTCATTTCGATGATGATAAGGAAGAAAACAAGAAGAAGAAGAAGGAAACAGATCTGCTAACTAACTTCGACTGGAGTGCTTAATTAGCCAAGACTAGGGAAGAAATCAATCATACCTAGTAACTAAGATTGCAGAGGTAGTGAAGAATGAAGTAGGGAGAAGGAAGGAGTGTGAAGAGAAAGTTTGAAGAATGCTTGTGAAAAGGAGGAGAATGAGAGTAAGGAGATGGCAAGTATGGTGAAAGTTTGTGAAAAGCAAGAAAAAGCTAAAGATGGAAAAGCTATAAGGGAAGAGGAGTTAAAAGTGGAATCAAAGGTCTGTAATTATGAGAAGGCCCTAGCTACAGAGAAGAAACTAATAGAGATACCATATGAGGTAGTTCAAGATATGTGCTCATGTGCTTGCGAAATTCATTTGTTTGGGATTTATAAAGTAAACAAGATATTAAAAGAACATGAAGGGGAACTAAAAAGGGTCAAATGAGGAACTTAAAAGGAATGAAGAAATTTTTTTTGTAAAATTAAACAAAGCTTTAAAAGAAAATGATCATTCAAAAAGAATCATTTTTAGAGAAATGTGGAAATTAATACTTTCACTGAAAGAGTAACATTAGTTGAATTTGAGACCACTAAGTTAAAATGAAACTTTATAAATGGAAAAATTCTAGAATTAAGCTAGAGGAACTCTATAGCAAACAAAGGGGAGCTAGAATTAAGACAGGGTTGGGTTGTGGTGAAACCATTTATGTTTACCCACCGCCTAGCATATTTTGCTATTCTCTGATGCCTTCACCTCATCCTTCAAATGAATTAATTAAAAAGGATACTAAATATTTGTTTGCAAGTTTAGAAGGGGTAAATCATAAAGAGGTTCGAGAAGATTATGATTATGGACGAAGTAGAGATCTTGGCAGTAGTAGTTTAGTTCCTCAGATTCCAAACAGTCTTTTGTAGACAATAGTTCTAGTAGCATAGATTGTAATAGTTTACATTCTAGTTGTTCTCATTCCACAATGTTTGAATCAAATGATTTGATGTTTAGAGTGTTGATTCAAAAGTTGGTGTTCTATGTAAAGGCTATAAAAATTCTTTAAAAACAAAATGTTTTCAAAAATTCATATTTCTTCCCATTCCCTCTTTCAATCCTATTTGGATCTCTACTCCAAGTGAAACAACATCCTCACAAGATTTTAACATTTTGGAGATAAGAGAATCTTGACTTAGGAAACAAATCACAAAAAGTGCGCGTCACTTACAATGTTTGTGATTCTTTTATGTCTGAATGTGAGAAAGAGATTATTATGGATAATATTCCACCTTAAAAAGATATGAGAAAAAGCCTAAAATATTTTTGTTTTAACTGTGGAAAAGATGATTACATAGTTAAGCATTACCCAGAGGTTGTAAATAGAAATGTAGTTATTTAGGAAATAGAATAAAATATTTTGTTGATAGTTTCTTTTGTACAAATTCATCTTCACCCAGAACCAAGCCAAGTTAGGGTATGGGTCCCCATGTCTAAATGATTTTCTGTAACACCCGGTTATTTTAAAGACAAGAAAGAATGAATAAAGTGAAGTAAAAAGAAGGAAAAGAAATAAAACCCAAGTCTAGGGGTTAAAAGTGTCAAAAGGACAAAAAAGTTTAAAAATGGTGATAAAGGTGGTATGGTCACCCATATGTCACATACATCACTGATCTTCGTGTTTTAGAGAGAGAGAGTAACTGGGAGCAAGAACTCTCGATTTTGAAAAGAAACAAGGAGAAAAGTGCGAATACAAGGTAAGAATTCATGTTGTTATGGTGTTCTTAACCAGTTATGTCCTCGGGTTTGTGCTTATGTGTGTTTGTATGTGTTTGGGTATGATTTTAATGGGTTTCTAGGCGGTTGAACTCAATTGCAAACGAGTTTGGAAGAAGTCACACTCAAGAGCTGCAAAGGTGAGTTCTAGGACCCCTCTTTTACACGTTTTTGAATGATTTTGGGGTTGGAACACATCTGAAAATCGTTTTGAAGTATGTGTGTGGTTGACCCGTGTGTATGTGTTTGTGTATGATGCGAGTGATGTATGATTTCGGGCTTGTGTGTGCTGGTATGGTGTTGTGGTATGTTTTCCTAAGGTTTAGGATGGTTGATTTGGGCTTAGAAGAGGTTTGGAAGAGCTTGGAGGTCGAAAATGGCAGATTGGGTTCGGGATGAACTGCATTTTGTATCAGCTAGGGCTAAGCGGCCGAATGGAGGCCATACTGCCGAATGAGGTGCGATTGAGGTTCATTCGAATGACTGAGATTCAATCGCATGTGAGACGTACGACTGAGGCCCATACGCTTGCTAGTCGTGCGACTAAGGACCAATCGCCTGGTGAGTTATGCGACTGAGGCCCATACGCCTAGTTCCATCCACATTAGGTCCATTCGCACAAGTATTCATCCGTATTGATTCATTCGCATAGGTGTTCAATCGCATATTGTCCATTCACATGGTGTTCAGTCACCTAGAAGGCCATGCGACTGAAAGGTGCCTGTACGCCCAAGTAGGGCTGGTGTACCCGAGGAAGACGTAGTTTATTTACTGACTTTCGGGGGAAAGTGCAGATATAAGTTTTGATGTGGAAGATTCCCGGGAGTTCATATAAGTTGACTTTTGAGGTCATATACGCTATGATAGGCATGATGTTGAATGATGATGTATGATGTTGCATGTTTATACATGATGTATGTATGTATGATGATGCCCTGTATTATGTTATTAAATGTGTATGTTAATGTTTCCTATTATGATGTATGTTTATCTTTCTCGTGGCTTTACGTTGAATGTTAATGAATGAAATGAAAGTATTATGTAACGTAAAGTGGAAGATAATGAAAAGAGGAACATGATGAATGAATGCATGCATTAATGAATGATGAAAGTAAAGAAAGTCTTGCAAGCCTTGTATGTCGGGACACGCCATTGAAAGGTGTTAGCCTAACGGTGTGTGGATTCGCTACCCCGGGAGGATGCACATCGGGGTCTTTCTTTGTGATTGACCATTTTATAGAACCATTGATGCATACCTTAGGTGTTGTGACCAGAGGTGTTGAGCACCATTATAGAAGGTCTATGATAGGCCTAGGTCTAGTACCAGGAAACAGAAGGGTATAGCACATGGCAATGGTACACCTAAACTCTACCTTAGGTATTGTGGCTAGAGGTGTGAAGCACCGTTATAGAAGGTCTATGATAGGCCTAGGCCCAGTACCAGGAAACAGAAGGGTAAAGTTTACGGGTTGATGAAAAGAAAAGATGAATGGTGAAAGAATGTAAAAGTTAATGACGCACGATGAAAGAACAAAAGTTAACAAACGAATGATGAAGATAATAATGATATTATCTATGTGTACGTATGATTTATGATCGCATGAAAGTAAAGAGCAGTTTTAAAGAAAGAAAAGTATGTTTTATTATAAAAACTAGAACTCATTCAACAATGCTGACTTTTATGTGTTTCCAGTTAGCAGGTGATGATTGTTGAGGATGGCACGGGGTGGCTACTCAGCTCTTTTGGATGGCATCCATTTATAATGCTTTTGTGATGTAATGCGACATGTATTTTGTGACTTGATAACGATGTATTATTTTGCAAAAGCCTTTCTTATGAAATGGAATGTTTTTTTCAAATGTTTCTGCTGCACCGTTTTTATGTTTTATGCGCGATGATCGACCAGCTGTAAGCGTCCCGGGAACGTGGCCTTACAAGTTAGTATTAGAGCCAAAGTTTAAGTGAAACGGGTAAATTTTCAAAATAAACCAACATCCCATGCATCACCCATGATGTCCTAACTACTAACCAACATCAACATCATACATGATCATCAAAGTCCAAACATCACCCATGATTATCCAAGCATCCCATACAACTAATTTAACATGTTCTATCACATTAGAATTCATCCATGAACTTACTAACATGCTCCTAACATCCCAAACATGTTCAAACTATCATCCTTCAAACTTTGTGCAAATAAAGTTTCCTTTTGAAAAGTACATTCCAACATCTATCAAACACTCAATGTATTCATGAATCATTACAATTATACCATCTCAAACTCATAACAACATCTAGACATGATTAACAATACCTAATCATCATAATCCATTAATCATCATGAACAAAAGTTTCCACTTTTGGCAAGATATGAACAACAACATTCATTCTAAGATTTCTAGCATTCATATCAACAATCTAGCATCTAATTATCATCATGAACACATCAACAACATCAATCTATCATTAGATCATCATGTCATGGAAATAAAGTTACTATTAGTAACCTATGAACACCAAGTTCAATTCATCAATTCTTGCAAGATCAATGTATCCTAGCATTCATACAACCTACTAATCATCATACATTCATCAAACAACCATCAATCATACATAATCTTATCAATTTCGAATTAGGGTTTGCCTAGAATCAAAGTTCATGATCAATCCATTAAAAACATACAATTCATGCATAATCAACGTTAAACAACATGTATTCAATCCAACTAACATACTAACATCATCAATGAACATCAATTTCGACCCCATGATCATACAAAACAAATTAGGGTTCGGCCACCATGAAAACCCACAAAAACTTGTAAAAAATCTAACCTTTAAACGTGTGTTAACTTGCAATTGATGATTCCAACGTGTTCTAAGGCTTAAAATCGACCAAAACCGTAGCACCACGGTGGTTTGAAGGCTGAATTTCGAAGTGGAGAGGGTTTGGAGGAAGGTTGCAGCCGAATGGGGTGGGGGCTAGGGTTTGGAACTGTTTTGTTTAAGTAATTTACATAATTACCATTTAAACCCTTGTGTTTTGTATTTTATAAAAATTTAGCTTCTAAACTCTTTGTAAAGTGTTTTTAACTTAATAATATAAAGATATAAACTAATAAAATATTATATATATTATCTTTATAAAAACACAAGACATACAAATAAATAGGCACGTTTCCACGTTACGCGGTTAATTTCCTAATTAACATTTAAAATATGCAAACACATAAAACAAACCATAATCACATTGTCAATTAGAATATCATTAATTTAACATCATTAATTACTATTAGGTCACCAACATTAAACGGCAACTAGTATGTGCTTACGACACGTGTATGCAAGACTCAACGGAACTAACGGAGTTTGATAACGGATATTTACCGGATGTCACAATCCCCATGTTGAATGAAGTTTCGTACCGAAAATTGCGTTACATGGTGAGAGTGTTCAATCACTGGTCTACTGCATTGGCACATAGAAATCAAAATCGAGTGAGTTTTCTAATAGTTGAGGGTACTTAAGCTTCACTTGATCTTCTCGTTCCCATGTGAATTCCAGTCCACGTCGCGAATTCCAACAGATTTTGACAATGGGTATCTTGCTTTGCTTAAGTGTTTTCACCTCACGGTCCATCACCTCGACTGGTTATTTGATAAAACGCAATTGTTCATCCACTTGAACTTCTTCTAGTGGTACGGCCATTATTTCATCATTTATGCACTTCTTTAGGTTTGACACGTTAAATACATCATGGATTCCACTTAGCGAATCAGGTAGGGCTAGACGATAGGCCACTGGACCTATTCTTTCCACTATTTCAAATGGTCCAACGTACCTCGGATTTAGCTTCCCTCGCTTACCAAACGAACTATGCCTTTCCATGGTGAGACTTTCAACAAAACCTTGTCACCAACCTGAAACTCTAAATGTTTCCGTCTCTTATCAACATAATTCTTTTGTCTGTCTCGTGCTACAGCCATACGGTTTCGTATCTGCACAATCTTCTTGGTTGTCTCATGAATTAACTCAGGACCTGTTAGCTGACTATCACCAATTTCTGCCCAACAAATCGGTGATCTACATTTTCTCCCATACAGCGCCTCGAAAGGTGCTGCCTGTATGCTAGTATGATACCTGTTGTTATAAGAAAACTCCACCAATGGCAGGTGAATTTCCCAGTTATTCTCGAAGTCAATCACACAAGCACGTAGCATATCCTCCAACGTCTGTATGGTATGCTCACTCTGGCCATCCGTCTGTGGGTGATATGAAATACTCATATCCAATCGTGTACCCAAAGATTTCTGCAATGATTGCCAGAAATGTGACGTGAAACGAGCGTCACGGTCGGACATAATTGAGATCGGTACACCGTGTCTCGAAATGATCTCTTTAAGGTACAGTTGAGTTAATTTCTCCTCTTATCCGTTTCCTTAATTGCAAGGAAGTGAGCAGACTTTGTCAATCGATCCATAATAACCCATATCGTGTCACAACCAGTATTAGTCCGGGGTAACTTAGTAATAAAATCCATGGAGATCTGTTCCCATTTCCACATTGGTATCTTAGGTTGTTGTAACAGTCCGGATGGTTTTTGATATTCCACTTTACTTTCTAGCAGGTCAAACACTTGCTCACATATGTAGCTACATCCGCTTTCATGTTAGGCCACCAGTAGTGCGCCTTTAGGTCTGATACTCTTGTCGGATCCACGATGTATAGAATACTTAGATTTGGTGCCTCGCTCATAACTAAATCTCTCTCATTTCCGTAGACAGGCACCCAAGTCTATCCATGAAATACCAAATTCCATCCTCTTTCACCACCAGCTGTTTATCCATTCCCCTTAACGACTCAACCAACATTTTTGCTTTTTTAAGGCTTCTATTTGTGCCTCCTTAACTTGTTTGGCAGTTGGGTACTGAGAGTAAGCTGTAAAGCTCGCACCCATCTGGGTTAAGCTGTTTCCTTCCTGCTTAAGGCATCGGCAACTACGTTTGCCTTTCCCGGATGGTACTTAATAGCGCAATCATAGTCATTTAGTAGTTCCCCCAACGTCATTGCCTCATATTCAACTCTTTTTCCTCAAAGATATGTTGAAGACTCTTGTGATCGGTGTAGATAGTGCACTTGGTACCGTACAAGTAATGTCTCCAAATATTTAAGGCAAAAACCACTACACCCAATTCTAAGTCATGGGTGGTATAGTTCTTCTCATGAACCTTTAGTTGTATCGAGGCGTAAGCTATCACCTTTTCTCGTTGCATCAAGACACAACCCAATCCTTGAATGGATGCATCACAATACACCTCGAAATCATTCGTTCCCTTTGGTAGTGCTAATATCGGGGCAGTACAGAGTTTTTGTTTTAACAATTGAAAAGCTGATTCTTGGCTCTCACTCCATTTGTATGTCGTTCCTTTGTGAGTCAAGGTCGTGAGAGGTTGTGCGATTTTAGAAAATCCTTCTATGAATCGTCGGTAATATCCTGCTAATCCCAGAAATTGTCTCATCTCACTCGGCATTTTGGGTGTAGTCCAATTCTTTATCGTCTCAATTTTAGCAGGATCAACATGTATCCTTTTCTCATTAACAATATGACCTAGAAATCGCACTTCTCTTATCCGAAAGTCACACTTTGAGAATTTGGCATACAGCTGCTCATTTTTCAATAGTTCTAAGATCATTCATAAGTGCTCTTCATGATCCTCCTTGGTCCTAGAATATATCAGTATATCATCGATAAACACAATGACGAACTGATCAAGATAGGGTTTGCACACGCGGTTCATGAGGTCCATGAACACAGCAGGTGCATTAGTCAACCCAAAAGGCATGACCAAGAACTCATAATGACCATAACGAGTATGAAACGCAGTTTTGGGAATGTCTTCTTCTCGGACTCTAAGTTGATGATAACCGGATCTCAAGTCAATTTTCGAATAATAGCTCGATCCTTGAAGCTGATCAAACAAGTCATTGGTACGAGGTAAAGGGTATCGGTTCTTGACTGTTACTTGTTTATCTCTATAATCGATGCACATCCGGAATGTGCCATCCTTCTTTTAACAAAAAGAACAAGAGCTCCCCAAGGTGATGTGCTAGGTCGAATAAGCCCTTATCTAAAAGCTCCTAAAGTTATGATGACAACTCTTGTAGTTCATTCGGTGCTAATAGATAAGGTGCCCTAGCAATCGGGGTTCGCCGGGAGTCAACTCAATCTGGAATTCCACTTGGCGGTGAGGTGGTAATCCAGGAAGATCCTCTAGAAACACCTCTGGAAAATCACGCACTATGGGAATATCCTCCATTCTCCTTTCTTCCGCTTGCTTATCGGTTACGAGTGCTAGAATAGCCACACGACCCTTTCGTAATAACTTTTGGGCTTTCATGTATGAGATGATGTCTATCACAGCACCAATCCATGCCTATCACAACATCAAAACTCCCCAACGTAACAGGCATAAGATCTATAGCGAAAGTATGACCAGCAAGTTCTATCTTACAGTCTTTAAGGATATGCGTTACATGGATCTGTTTACCGTCGGCTAATTCCACGGTGTATTTAGATTCTAAAGCAAAGGGTATATCACTTAAAGACTACAGAACTTTAAGGACACGAAACTCCTATCGCTCCAGTATCGAATAGTACCGTAGCAAAACAACCATTAACAGAGAACTTACCAGTAACAGTTGTGGGATCATTTAGAGCCTCACCTGAGCCAATGACGAAGGCTCTTCCCTTGCTCCATCTTTGTTGCCGCCATTAGCAGTATCATTGCCACCGGTTGTTATTACCGTTTTTGTTGTTGTTGTTGCCATTACCATTTCTCCTTAGTTATGGGCAGTTTCGCCTGTAATGCCCTTCTTTCCCACATTAAAAAACCTTTGGGAGTTTCCTGAGGTTGTTGTGGCCTCCTTACCAGCTCACCACGACAATCCTTAGCAGCGTGTCCAATTTTTCCACAGCGTTGACACTTGAAGTTATCACACCTTCCCACATGATGGTAATTACACCGAGTGCACTTTGGATGTCTACCACCATAACCACTGGGTCCTTGATTATTTGCAGCCGTTTGGTTGAAGTTACGGTTATTGTCGAACCTCCGTTGTTGTTGAACTGCCTGTTGTTGCGATTGAGGTTGAGGTTGACCGCTAGAAGATGACGATGATGATTTGGTGTTGTTGGCACTATCCCACTTTCTTTTGTTGTCGGCACGCTCGCCAAACGCCCCGTTTGGGTAGACGCCCTTGCTCCATGGCTTGTTCAGTTAGCTTATGAGCTAACTGGATGGCTTGCTGAATTATGGTTGGGTTGGAAGCAGTTACCATATTTGAATTCGGGTACTAATCCCCGTATGCAGTGCTCCACCCTCTTATGAACTTCATTCACCATTCCCGGGCACAAAGTTTCTAGTTCATGGGTTTTGCTGGTGTAGGCCTCGATTTCCAGCCCTGCATCTTCAGTTGCCAGAACTCCATCTCTAGCTTATACACTTCATTGCGAGGACAGTACTCCTCAGTCATCATTGTTTTGAACTCATCCCATGGAAGCCCATTCGCCATCGCTTGTCCTAACATCTGGACTTGCGCATTCCACCAAGACAGAGCAGCACCCTCTAAAGTCCCGGTGGCATACTTCACTTGATCAGCAGGTGGACAGTTGCATTTGGAGAAGACAGACTCAGTCTTCAAACCATCGTACAAGCCCTACAACACCTTCAGTGCCGCTATAGGTGTGTGGTTTACAGTCCATAAAGGACTTTAGGTACACACTGGTGGTCCTGTTTTAACACAACACACATTAATCAGACATCCCATACAGTTATTAAGGATATCAGATTTTATCTTCTATCATTGTTTACTTGCTGGCTGACCCGCCTGGGCAGCAGCCACTGCCGCCTGAACATACTCATTAATTAGAGCAGCTAATTCTGCGGGGGTCATGTTCATAGCACCACCGCCCTGTTCTCCAGTGCCACGTCCGCGTCTACGGCCACGTCCACGTCCACGTCCACGGGCGTCCATTCTTTTCACTTTGCATTCACAAATACAATAAGGAGTAACATCAAACACATTTATCTCTTTGAAGTACAGTAAATAGTAAATAAAAGAAATAATGAATCATCACGACCACAACATTCATAACAAAAATGATAATCAAAGTAAATAAATTGTAAATGAGTCACAATGTATTTATCAATGTCAAAATTTTAGTTTGTCGTTCGTGTGGGGAAACAACCCTTCCCACATAGGTTTCAAAAAGAAAAACACTAAGTCTAAGTCAGATAAAGAAAGTCAATCGACAACATCTGACCCATCATTGTCATCCTCCATCTCCACCGGTTCCTCCTCCTCGGGTTCCTCCTCGGGATCCTCGTCCTCTGGGTCTGCTGCAGGAGCAGGAGCTATAGCAATCTGAAGCGCTGCTAGTTGGGCTTCTAAGATAGCAATCCTATTATCGGCTATTGTGTCCCGCTGTTCACGAGCAGTCACGCGCCCTCTGAGTGCAATGAGACCATCTTCCATGTGGTGACACCCGTTTAGGGTCTCCCATGTGCTCCTCGAGTTCATCCATTTGATGTCTCAGTTTGTACACCTCATGCTGCAGTGTACAGACATCACCCGTGAGCCGCCTGACTCGATGCTGCTTAGTGTCCAGTGCAACAATCAGTTGCTCGTTGGACTGCACCGTCCGTGGGAGTGAAGGAATTGGTTAGTCAGCGTTTTTCCTAATCCTGGGCCTCGGAACAGGTACGCGCTCCCTATACATAATATGATCAACGAACTTGGGATAGAAACTCCAGTATCGAGGAGGGTCACGCTCCATCAGTACAAAAGGTTGATCCCAATCAATCTCCTCTCGAGGATAAGCTAGTCGGGGCCAATCGAATCCATTGTCAGGTACAGGTGCGGGAGGTGGGGATTCCGATCGTGAAGGTGACTCAGGTCGCTTACCCGGAGCTCTCGATGACGATGCCATGCTGCAGAGAGTGTGACGTGTATGCCAATGAGTATACAGTAGATGAGAATAAGGCACAGGTAACTAACTAACTGTGTGTGGTTATAGTCTAGTGTGTATGCAACCTAGTTCCCTATAACCAAAGGCTCTGGTACCAATCTGTCACACCCTCAAAATCCACGTGCTGAGTTTTACCGCGAGGCGTGTGAACAAACCAAGATCACAGTCAATAGTTACTCAGAACGACTCTATATGCCAAAATTAAAATAAAATCAACCAAAGTATAAACTTGAAACTGTGCGGAAGAGTTTTGTAAAACAACCTAAAGAATAAAAATGTATACTATGGCAAAACATGCGCCAACCCAATGAGTAAACATTATCATCATTAAAAACAATAAATATGTCTTGAAGACCGAGTCTTAGAATGCAAGTGAAACCATGTGTGCTCCTAAAGGCAAGCAAGCTAATGACCTGAGAATAGCATACTAAAATGTCAACACAATGGTTGGTGAGTTCAAGAGTGATATTCAAACATAAGCAGTTTAATAATAGAGATATAGAAGTAGTGCATTGTAACAGATAGCTAGTCCATTAACAATAAATATTAACTCATAGTGATTTTGCAATTGAAGCTGACTGTGTTACGTTGTTGCCTCCTGTCACGACTTAACAGGTCGTGACAATGTTCAATAGGACAAATTGCACCCGGTTGACCTCGAGTCACACAGGTGGGGCTCGTCAGACCCAGTAGTACTACCCAAATTTCCCCGTTATTCAATATTAACAATTCGAAAGTGTGAGGACTTTTCCATGATATCAACATTATATTAATATTATACACAACTTGAATATATAAAGCGTTTATTGTTTACCAGTATGCTATCTCCCTCAAAAGAGATTAAGTAAAGAGTGGGGCATGAACTCACCTGATATGCGTAATAGATACTTAAAGTTTTACTTGACAGATAGAGTGGACAGACAACCTTTAGAGGTTACCTAGATCATATAAGTACATGAGTATGTGTAAACAGAGAACATGTGAAACCCTAAGTACACTACAACCAAGGACTCGAGGTTTCAGAAAATAGACACGTTTGACCCAGTTGACCCGTTGGTGACTTTATGTGTTGTAAACCAGTCAAGCAATCATACACACATATCATACATGGTTAATATTCATATCGATCATATGTATGCTACATTATCCAGTTGTATCACTTAGATCATCATACAACCAAGTATCATACAAGTCATGCGAATCTAGAACATTAACATGTCCACTAGTTATAACATAACTAACATGCCGCACAGATCAAATCACGCACCACATGCCATGTGAAGCCACTCATAACTTCACATCCTAAACCCTGCCAATCCTACTAAGTAGGGGCCTCAGATTCACACGCATGTATGATGATCACATTCACATTCATTAACCATGTTCATTGCATTCAACATACACCACAACAATCAATTTCCAGTCCTAAACATGATGTCCTAACTACTAACCAACATCAACATCATACATGATCATCAAAGTCCAAACATCACCCATGATTATCCAAGCATCCCATACAACTAATTTAACATGTTCTATCACATTAGAATTCATCCATGAACTTACTAACATGCTCCTAACATCCCAAACATGTTCAAACTATCATCCTTCAAACTTTGTGCAAATAAAGTTTCCCTTTTGAAAAGTACATTCCAACATTTATCAAACACTCAATGTCTTCATGAATTCATTACAATTATACCATCTCAAACTCATAACAACATCTAAACATGATTAACAATACCTAATTATCATAATCCATTATCATCATGAACAAAAGTTTCCACTTTTGGCAAGATATGAACAACAACATTCATTCTAAGATTTCTAGCATTCATATCAACAATCTAGCATCTAATTATCATCATGAACACATCAACAACATCAATCTATCATTAGATCATCATGTCATGGAAATAAAGTTACTATTAGTAACCTATGAACACCAAGTTCAATTCATCAATTTCTTGCAAGATCAATGTATCCTAGCATTCATACAACCTACTAATCATCATACATTCATCAAACAACCATCAATCATACATAATCTTATCAATTTCGAATTAGGGTTTGCCTAGAATCAAAGTTCATGATCAATCCATTAAAAACATACAATTCATGCATAATCAACGTTAAACAACATGTATTCAATCCAACTAACATACTAACATCATCAATGAACATAAATTTCAACCCCATGATCATACAAAAATGAATTAGGGTTCGGCCACCATGAAAAACCCACAGAAACTTGTAAAAATCTAACCTTTAAACATGTGTTAACTTGCATTGATGATTCCAACGTGTTCTAAGGCTTGAAATCGACCAAAACCGTAGCACCAAGGTGGTTTGAAGGCTGAATTTCGAAGTGGAGAGGGTTTGGAATGAAGGTTGCGGCCGAATGGGGTGGGGGCTAGGGTTGGAACTGTTTTGTTTAAGTTAATTTACATAATTACCATTTAAACCCTTGTGTTTTGTATTTTATAAAAATTTAGCTTCTAAACTCTTTGTAAAGTGTTTTTAATTTAATAATATAAAGATATAAACTAATAATAATCATTATATATTTTATCTTTATAAAAACACAATACATACAAATAAATAAGCACGTTTCCACGTTACGCGATTAATTTCCTAATTAACATTTAAAATATGCAAACACATAAACATAATACCATAATCACATTGTCAATTAGATTATCATAATTTAACATTATTAATTATTATTAGGTCACCAACGTTAAACGACAACTAGTGTGTGCTTACGACAC
This sequence comes from Flaveria trinervia, assembly GCA_025506515.1. Taxonomy (NCBI): domain Eukaryota; kingdom Viridiplantae; phylum Streptophyta; class Magnoliopsida; order Asterales; family Asteraceae; genus Flaveria; species Flaveria trinervia. Next base: position 66,529,056 of record CM046452.1, on the reverse strand, counting down.
GTGTATGCAAGACTCAACGGAACTAACGGAGTTTGATAATGGAAATTTACCTGATGTCACAGAGTAGCTGCGTGCCATCTGGTATTTTCATAATGTTACCTAGTATTATCTGCGCATGTTATGTATTATGTGTTGGTTGTAGATTTAAATACTGATGCAGTCAGGACTGGTAATGCTTGGGGTACGAAGAGTAAAGTAAGTGGCTAATCACAACTGTCCATTGCAATTAGGGACTTACTATACTTGACATCAACTGAGTTGTTCCCTTGAATGGGTGTGTTGGTGTTTGAATCTTTCAGTGTGCGTGTGAATGGCCGGTGGTTCACGAAGAACCCAAGACCCCTCATCCAGAGGGTGGTGATAAGAGTGCAAACCTAAAGGCCTCGGTGAAAGAGGCTGTGGTTGAAGAGGTGCACCAGGTCATGCAGACGATCTTACTGTCTGTAGTGACCAAAGTTATCAAGGCGGTACGAGAAGGGAAAGGAAGAGAGGAATAGGTCCTTGGGAGGATGGCAGTAACCGGAGCCTGAAACGGTTCTCCCTGATGATGATGATGATGAAGAAGAAGAAGAAGAAGAAGAAGAGCCTGTGCCGGAGGTGGCACGAGGCTATAATTATGGGGTGTTTCAATGATGCAAGCCCCCTACTTTTGATGGTAACAGCACTGCTGCTCATTGATGGGTGAGAGAAATGGAAGTTGTGTTAAATATTAGCGTGTGCCGGGAGGATCAAAAAGTAAAGTCTGCTGCCCATTCTTTTGTAGACTCGGCTCTGGCTGGTGGGACAATATAGTCCATGCCGAGGGTAGCAGGGCTATTGAGAGGATGAGATGGTCTGAACTGAAGAAGTTGGTGATAGAGGAGTTCTGTCCTCATAGAGAAATGGATAAAGTTGAGAGAGAATTCCTGCAACTGGAGGCGGGAACCATAACACATCAGCATTACACTATGAAGTTCAACGAGATAGCATGTCTGATGTCGGATCAAGTGACACCTATGCCTCGAAAGATCAAGAGGTATATTCAAGGCTTGCCGGTGGATATTCGCAGGGACATGATCGCTGCCCGACCAAGCACGTTTAGGTCAACGGTGGATTTGGCAGGGAGACTGTATGATGAGAGAACGATGGTGGTGACTGAAGGTAGTAAGAAGAATGGTGGAGATCAGAATTGGAATAGAAAGCGGTTTGGGCGTGGCGGGGCCACTCCAAGTAACAAGGGTGCATGGGTCGACGACCGACGTATGGTCACATGTAGTGCAGGATTGAGAAGGTGTGTCAAGTGTGTACGAGAACACCCGGGGAATGTAGATTGGGAACCAATGTCTATTTCCGTTGTGGAAGAACCAGACATGTGGCGAAGAACTGTGGTGTGAGGAAGTGTTATTCTTGTGGGGAGGAAGGCCACATGAGTAGAGATTGCAAGAAGCCGAGGGCTGAGGGGTTCTGGGGTGAAGAAGACGGGGAGTGAAGGACAGAAGGCAAGTGCCAGGGCATTCACTATGACACAGGAGGAAGATAGGACGGACCTTGATGTTGTGTCCGTACATTTCTAGTGAACCAAACTTTAGCTTCTGTGTTATTTGATTCGGGTGCCAGTAAAAGTTTTATTTCTGCTGCCTTCTATGCTAAGCTGCCTATTAGTAGTAGATGTGTTAATGCACCCTTTGATGTAAAAACTGCCATAGGTAAGTCCACAAGGATTTCGAGGTGATAGAAGGATGTGATGTGGAATGGAAGGTCAAAAGTTTCATGTTAGACCGTTTGTGATGACCTTAGGTGGTTTCGATTTGGTTCTTGGGGATGGATTGGTTAGCGGACTTTGAGGCGAACATTGTGTGTCGCAAGAAGATGATCTGTTTGACAACACCTAACGGTAGTTCGGTGAAGGTTTATGGTGATCTGGTTACTACGATTCCGAATGTGATTTCAATGGCGGTGGCGGGAAAGTGCATGAGGCGGATGTAACGCCTATCTGGTATGAAGGATGTGGATAGACCACACCATAACTGTCCGATTACGGTTGTGTGTGACTTTCCAGACGTATTTCCCGAAGATACCGGAGTGTCACCTGACCGTGAGATCGAGTTTCAGATGTTTTGATACCGGGTGCCCAACCTGGTGCCAAGGCATTATATCGTTGGCTCAAAGAGATGAAAGAGTAATGGAACAATTGCAGGAGTTACTTGAAAAGGGGTGTATTAGACCGAGTATTCCTTGGGGTGCTTCGGTCTGTTTGGGAAGAAGAAAGAGGTATTTATATGAGAATGGTATTGATACCATGAGCTGAAACAGTTGACGGGAAGAACCGTACCCCTTACCGAGAATCGATGATTTGTTTGATCAACTTCAGGTGCCGGTTGGTTTCAGGATAGACCTTCTACGAGCTACCATCGTTGAAGGTGAAGGAGCAGGACATCCCTAAAACAGTTTTGTGCAGTGTTATGGCACTACAAGTTTCTTGTCATGTATTTGGTTGGACCAATTGTTAGGATCTCAGCCCTTGGTTTAATCGATTGAACAGATATAGCAGCGAAATAGCTCAGAATTAGACAAAATCAAACAAGAACAATTGATATAAAACGATAAAAGAATTTTGTTATAAAGAGAGAAATATCCGACAAAAGGAATATTGCATTAAGATTGTCGGCCTCAAAGGCACGATTACATGTGAGTCATCTTTCCTTATAAAGGAAAGAATGACGTAGACTGATGTCACCTGAAAGTGACATGTAACCGTTTTATAACTACTGATGTTTAACAACTACTGAAGATGTCAACAACTGACAACTTCTTACAAATGTTCCTAAGTGTTAAACATCTCATTTACAACTACTGAAAAAACATAAAACTACTGAAACTACAACAACTGAAGAACAACCTCTTCAGTTGTTTACAAGTACTGAAAAGAAAATAAACAAACTACTGAAAGGAAAAGAAAACTACTGAAGAAGAAAAACTATCACAACAACTGAAGAAGCCCTCTTCAGCTGTTGTCATCAGCTGTTAACATCAGCTGATGTCTTCAGTACTTGAGCATCAGACTTTGTCTTTCAGCTGTTGATCTTCAGTCTTTGTCTTCAGTACTTGTTGAAGTCTTCAGACTTTAGATCTTCAGCTGTTGTCTCAGTCTTTGTCTTCAGTACTTCAGACGTACTTCAGCAGTTGTATTCTTCAGACTTTGTAGAACAGCTGATCAGGTCTTCTTCAGCTGTTGTGATGTCTTGTGGGACTTAGAGGTTTCTCTGATCAGGCTCATTGGTTCTTTTGGTCCAACAAACTCCCCCTGAACCAATGCAGCCAAAACCTCTAAGTTATTACGAGTCCCACTTATTTTGGCAGATAGATTGGTCTCTTAATCCTCTTGATCAGATGAGAAGTGACCCTTTTTCAGCACCGGCCTGGGAAGAAGTCTCTGATGATCTGTTTGGCATGATATGGTTGGGAGCTCTGTATTGGGGACTTGGACACCGAGCTGTTGCCCCAACCATGAGATCTACTTCCCGTGTATCAGCCTATATGATTCCTGGTGTAAGCCCTTAAAAACATGATTTGCTCATCCATTGTCAGCACCTCGGGCACACCATCAAATAATCCTTCTCGGCCATACACTTCAGATATGTACTTGGCCTGTTTTCCATTTTGAGCTCAACCGTTGTTATTTGTCTATAAGCAAACTCATCTGGATGAGTTCCTTCTAAGAGCAGGTTGAGCTCTTCTTGTTTGAAGTTTTCAAGTCGTTTGTAAACCAATCCCTTCTTTATAATTTTGTTCTCTAACATCTTTTGAGGTGGTTGTTTGGCTTCATAGGCTTTCTTGAACTCTTCAACAATTTCCCAGGGGGACACTACAAGCACCACAGTGATGTCTTCGTCGACAACTCTCTTCACTTGGCCCTTGTATCTTGAAGGAATTTCTTTCTTGACAATCCGGTGTGCCACCCTAGGATCAGGCCATATCCTACTCTTTCCCTTTGATTGAAAGGTATTAGCAAGGGTGTACAATCTTAATACTTCTTTCTTCATGCTGATCATTGAAGAGGATGTAGCATATGCTTTGTCAATGCTTTTCAGCATTTCCTCATCATGTTTTTGCATCTGTTCCTCTTCAATCTTTATCATTACATCATGCATTTGAGAAGCAGGAGTGATGGACATTGGTTTAGCCTTAGGCAAAGTAATGACTGCAGAGAGTGGCAGTCTGTCTTCATCCTCCTCTTCATCTTCATCAGGCCTCAGTACCTTTCTTTTCTTTTGGCTAGGTACATCACTGGCAATGGGTTTTTGAGGTAAAGGATTTGGTTTTGTGGGTTGGATGGTTGGTTTAGAGGGTAAAGGAGTTGTTTTAGTGGGTTGTGGAGATAGTGATTTTGAGGATTGAGGCTTTTCAGACTGTTTTAGCATTTTGGCTGTAAGGGAGGCTTGGTAAATTTTGTCAGTTCTTTTCGATTCCCAACCCCAGCTTCATTCAATACCTCAATCACTAGACCTTGGAGTATTCTTCAGACGAACAAATCTTGGTGGTTATTGCCAAGATGTTGTCCCTGGTCCAGGCCCTTATTTCCATTAGAGATCTTCCAAGTATTTAGCTATAAATCTGATCATTATCTCCAGCCTTTCTCTTTCTAAGGCATCATAGCTAGCCCATCTGGAATTGATCTCCTCTGTTTCCATCCTTCTGATCTCGGAGTCTAGTTGTTTGATGTCAAAACCCTGCCTATACAACTGCTCAATGATTTTATCCATTGAACGGTTATGGTTGGCGTCAGCTTCTTTCACCATATTCAGCTCCTTCTCCTTCTCAGACTCTCCTTTTCTCTTTGATATGTGACATGAAAGTCTTTTTGACTTTCATTCACTTCAGCTCCCTTCACATTCTCCTTCTCCTTCTCATTTACAACCTCAGATTCTTTCGCCTTCTCCCCATCTATCCTCTTCCTTTTTCCTTTAACTAACTGACTCTCCCCCTTTTTGGGTGCATTGGATGCAAGGGTTTGAGCAGTAGAAAGAGATTTAGTCACCAACTCCTCCACCAAGGGTGTATTATTGTAGGAAGCCTCTCATCAATGGCTTTGATCACTATATCTGTGATCATGGGAGTGATGAGAGGTAGGAATTTTGAAGGGTAGCAACTGATTGATCAGGTGGTTCTGTTCCTGAGAATCAGTGCCGAAAGCAGAGGCTGGTGGCTTGGAAGTATATACTGGCTCAGTGTGTAGGGGACCTTCAGAAGAAGGTGCCATCTGTGGGTGTATTGTGGTGGCAGATGGACTTGCATCCTGAGACATCTTGGCCAGCAGCTCTTTGAGTCTGCTAACCTCATCCTCTAGAATGGTGTTTTGAGCAACTACATCATAGAAGAAGCTCAGGTCATCATCAGTTGTGACTGAATCACCTGACCTCCTGACAAAGTCAGAATGAACATGCCTTGAGTGTAGATCAAGTGTAGCATGTGCCCCTTGTTCTCGGTTCTGGGGACTTCCAGCCTCAGGACTATGTCCTTCATCAGCTGTTGCCACTGGTGAGGACTTAGAGATGTTACCAACTGCATCCTGGTCATTTGCTGAGTCAGGAGCAGTGGCAGCCTCACCAGAAGTTCGCACCTCCTTATCTACACTAGAAGATGGAACATGATAACCCCTGTGCTGTGGGTTGACAGAAGCATTGTGATCCTCCCCTCAGGTGTTGAGGTTATCCCAGTAGTAATTGGTGTCTGGGTGGGGGGTGAGGAATGCAACTGCGTCAGCACTTTTGCAACAATGATAGTAGGGCTTTGAGGGGCGGTTGCATCAGGAGGGGTGTGGAAGCAGTGTGCACCCGGGACAGGTGGTGCTCTTCAATGGTAATCCCCTCAAGTGAGGAGGATCCCAGCATTGTGGCTTCCTTTGAGTGGTTGCTTCAGGTTCCTTGGAGAGGAAACCTGAGCGGCTTCAGCTGGTGGAGTCATAGTCTCTACTGGGGGGTTATTTCCAGCAGAGATAACCTGCGTTGGTGCAGCAGGAGCATCCACAGGGGACTCAATTCCCTGAGTAGCTTTCTTAGGCTTCTTCTTTGTGGGTTTGGAGGGGACTTTGGATTGGAGGTGGAGGCTGTGGGTTCCAGCTGCGTGGGTTTGCGCAGCTTGGCAGCCTGTTTGAGAGTTTGGTCAGTGTTGTGTCGGGAGTATACCTCCGGCAATACAGCCAAAGCAGGGACTCCCAGACCAACTAGTCCCTCAGCAGAAAGCTGATTCTCTATTATGGCCATTATAAACCGAGGATATAGTATCCAACGGTTAGAAAGTGGTTTTGTGGCCATATCCTTGAGTTCAAGAAAAATTATTTCAGAAAAGTTTAGTGGTTCTTGTTCAAGGATAGAGAACAATACCTGTTGCCATCTGGAAGACAGTTGATCCCAAGAGGAAGTCTTCGGAGCCAGGCAAACATTTACCATATGAAATAATAATCGTTCAGCATCTGGAAAATGTTTCTTCAGGATTGTTGAAGCACTAAGATCACCCTGATATCCATGTTGTCCAAAGGAAAGATCAAGTTGGCGCTTAGGATATCCAACAGGGTAGGCAGCATCATCTAACAGTAATATTTGGCGGATGGTAGCAGTAGAGATGACCACCTTATGCGAGTTGATAGATGAAAGGATAGATTCTCCATAACGGTCGCATTCATCCAGAACTGACGTAGCGAATCGGCATAAATGATTGGATTTAAAAGGAAAGCCGTTTTTAGTGGGGATTGGACCATTAAATCTATAGCATTGTCAAATTGGTCCAGAAGGGCGATTTGTAAGGTACGCGACACAGTTGTGTCGAGGTTTGAGTTGCATGGTCGCCATTAATGAAGGTGAAAGGTTTTCAGAGCTTTTGAAAAGTTAGGTCGTGAAAGAATGAAAAACTCTGAAAGAGGGATCAGGTATATATAGGGTACGGGTTATGAAACGACTGAAGGTTTTGGTGTTAGTCATCAGTATTTGAAGCTACTGATGACGTGGTATTAACTTTCAGACGTTTGAAACGACTGATGGTATTGGTGTGGTCAGCAGTTATAAAACAACTGAAGACATGGTGTTTACTATCAGACGTTGAAACAACTGAAGTCTCTGATTTAGGCATCAGTAGTTTTAAAAACTACTGAAGACAAGTTGGACTTCAGATGTTGAAACAACTGAGGACTTGGTATTAGTCATCAGTAGTTGTGAAACTACTGAAGACCGTGGTTTTGCCATCAGTTGTTGTAAAACTGAAGACTTGGTGTTAGTCATCAGTAGTTGTGAAACTACTGAAGACATGGTATTGCTTCAGTTGTTTATAAAGAAACAGCAGTTTGTGAACTACTGAAGAGAGAGTACTCATCAGTAGTTGTCGTCAACTCATAGCCTTTCAGCTGTTTCATACTGTCCTCAACACTTACTCATCAGCTTTTAGCTGTTTTCAGTGTTTCATAGGACATCAGTACTATCTGTTTCTACTGATTTTCAGTAGTGGTAACTACATCAGTAGTGTAGAACAGATAAGTCCAGTACTTAAAGCATTTAGCCTTCAGTAGTTATAAAAATACTGAGGGTAAAATAACTCATCAGTACTTATATGTGACATGGTTACCAATGATCATCAGTAATTACTGAGATCATCAGTAGTTGTCACTTATTCTAGCTGCAGCATACCAAGCCTTAACACCAGGTTGTGGAAAGTTGAACTATCCAAAGGCTTAGTAAAAATGTCTGCAAGCTCATCAGCACTAGGCACAAACATAGGATTAATTAGACCCTTTTCAAAACAATCTCTTATAAAATGATGTCTAATTTCTATATGTTTGGTCCTAGATGCTGGACAGGATTTTTGACAATGCAAAGAGCTGAAGCACTATCCATTAATAATGGAGTCTTAGTCTCTGTAATGCCATAATCCAAAAGTTGATTCTGAAGCCAGAGTATTTGGGATGTACAACTTGCAGCAGCAATGTACTCGGCTTCAGCAGTGGATGTAGCAACAGATGTTTTTTCTTACTCTGCCAAGAAATCAAACAGTTGCCTAGGAATTGGCATCCACCAGAAGTTGATTTCCTGGTCAACTTACATCCTGCATAGTCACTATCAGAGAAAGCAACTAATTTGCAAGAATGTCCAGTGGAATACCATAAGCCTAGAGATTGTGTGCCTTGCAGATATCTAAAGATCCTCTTGACTGCAATCAGATGAGACTCCTTAGGTGCAGCCTGAAATCTAGCACAAACACATGTAGCAAACATAATATCTGGTCTAGAAGCTGTAAATACATCAAGGAACCAATCATACATCTGTAAAGGGTTTCATCAACACCTTTACCTTTCTGATCAACATCCAATTGTGTGGTGTTGCACATGGGAGTAGAACAAGATTTACAGTTTTGTAAATCAAACTTATTCAAAAGATCTTTTGTGTATTTAGACTGATGAATGAAAATTCCATCAGCTTTTTGTTTGATTTGCAAACCTAGAAAGAACTGTAATTCTCCCATTGCACTCATTTCAAACTTCTGTTGCATTAAGGTTTGGAAATCCTCACACAATTGGGGATCAGAGGATGCAAATATAATATCATCAACATAAATTTGAACAAGTAGCTTATGCTGATCCACCTTCTAAAAATAAAGTTTTATCTATGGAGCCTCTAGTGAAATTATTCTGTAGAAGAAAGTTTGATAAGGTCTCATACCAAGCTCTAGGTGCTTGTTTCAACCCATAAAGAGCTTTATCAAGCTTATATACCCATTCTGGGTGCTTATTATCCTCAAAGCCTGGTGGTTGACACACATAACTTCTTCTTTATTGTGCCATATAGAAAAGCACTTTTGACATCCATTTGGAAAACTTTAAGATTGTGGAGTGCAGCATAGGCTAAAAACAATCTGATTGCCTCCAGTCTGGCTACAGGGGCAAAGGTTTCATCATAATCAATACCTTCTTCTTGTGCAAACCCCTGCACACCAGTCTGGCCTTGTTCTTAACAAATAACCCATTTTCATCAGTTTTATTCCTAAACACCCTTTAGTGCCTATTGCACACTTACCTGGGGGTAGAGGAACAAGCTCCCACACTTGCTGTTTCTTGAACTGAAGAAGCTCAAGCTGCATGGCTTCAACCCATCCATTGTCCCTCAAAGCAACATGATAGTTCTTCGGCTCTAGCTGACTGATGAAGAGAGCATAGAAGCAGAAATGGACAACTGGCTTCTGGTTGAGACACCAGCATTGATATCACCAAGGATTTGAGATATTGGGTGATTTTTCAGTTCTTGGTAAACAATCAAATCTGTGCAAGTATTTGTAGGGTCTTCAGCAGCAGCAGATGTTGATGCAGATTCTTGAAACCATGAAGATGGTGGCAACTCAAATGAAGTTGAGGATGCAGAAATCTCATCAGCATTTGTTGTGGATGGTGCAGCTGGAGCTACAGGAGCATCAGGTTTAGAGGACTCAGGCAGTGATCACTAAACCTGAAGAGGTGATTACTACTATCATCATCATCTTCAGTAGTACACACCGTGGTGAACTGTTGACAGGAGCAACAGCAGGAGATTGATAAGGAACATATTGCAGTATGTCCAAATCAAGAGCTCCACAGGGCTTTGTGGAATCTTGTCCTTGGAGATTCATTGAACTTGACATGTAAAGTCTCTTCAACCATCTTTGTTCTGCAGTTGAAGACTCTGTATGCCTTGCAAGTTGATGAATAACCAACAAAGTACCCTGCATCCACCTTAGGATCAAATTTCTGGAGCTGATCCTTTGTGTTGAGAATGAAACAGGGACACCCAAATGCTCTAAAAAATGAAATGAGAGGGGCCAAATGATGTGTAGAACTTCATATGGAGTCTTCATCAACCTCTGATTTATTAGCACTCTATTCTGCACATAGCATGCTGTTGTGACAGCTTCAGCCCAAAAGGTCAATGGCAGTCCAGAATCAGCCAACATAGACCTTGCAGCTTCAATGAGGGTCCTGTTCTTTCTCTCCACAACTCCATTCTGTTCAGGAGTTCTGGGAATACTAAACTGTCTCTTTATTCCCTTGGAAAGGTAGAATTCATCAAGTGTATTGTTCCTGAATTGTTCCATTATCATTAATACATTTGACTGAGAGGGAAAACTGCTTCTCAGCATACAACACAAAGTTTATGATCTTCTGTGCAGCTTCATCCTTTGAATGTAGAAAGAAAGTCCATACAAATCTGGAGTAATCATCCACAATTACCAGACAGTATTTTTTCTGTGCCATGCTCATCACTCTCACAGGACCAAAGAGATCCATGTGAAGAAGTTGTAAGCAGGCAGTGGACTTTGGTTCTTCAATAGGTGGAAATGAAACTTGTGCTGTTTTCCTTCAAACAAGCAGTGCAGTTGTTTTCACACTTGAACTCCTTCATAGGCATTCCCCTTACTAAACTATGGTGTATTAGCTGATTCATGTTCTTGAAGTTAACATGTCCCAGCCTTCTATGCCATAGATTAGATTCTTGAGGAGAGGCCTTGGAAAATAGGCAAGGATGGCCTTTGAGATCAATTTTCTTGGAAAGATCTAAGGCATACACTCTTCCTGTCCTGTTGGCCTTCAGGAGAGTGTGAGCATCCAATACCTTGTCAATCAAACTCAGAACTTTGGATGACAGAATCCTGCAGTTCTGGCTTGTGAAAAGGGCAACATGGCCTTTGTCACACAATTGACTGACACTCAAAAGATTATACTTGAGATTTTCCACATGGTTGACATCATCAAACTTTATTTCCCCATTGGAAACAAAGCCCTTCCGATGATGTAACCTCTGCATCATTGCCAAAGGAAACAAATCCCTTCCTTCCTGGAGAGTAGTCATTAAGAAGTGAGTTGTTCCCAGTCATATGCATAGATCCCCCACTGTCTACATACCAGATGCTACTTTGGCATGTTGAAGAAACCTGTGATACCTGTGTTGAAGAGGTATTTGAGGATGATCCATCTGAGGATTCAAAGCCATGAGAGCTAGATTTCCAAAAGGATGCTCACCACCATGTTGACCAGCACCTGAGAACAGTTGTTCATTACCAGACACATCATCTGGTAAACTGCTCCAGTCAACAACTCCTGGTGTGAAGAAGCTGTGTTGTTGAAGTTGATTAGGTTGATGAGATTGGGATGGTTGAGGCTCAGGGAGTGCATGTGGTTGCTGAGCAGTGGGTGCTTGAACCTGGCCTGGTTGTGGCAAGTAATAGCAGGGGTATGGATATGGCATTGGCCCCTGTGGAACAAAATATGCAGGAGATTGTGGTTGATGATGATAACCAGAATTGACAGCTTGTTGCCCTCTGTTTTGTTGACTATTGCCAGGGAAAGTCACAAAGGGTGCAGGAGAGTTAGATCCAGATGATCTACATTCTCTTGCAAAGTGCCCAAGCCTGTGGCATTTATGGCACTTCAACTTACTCTTGTCAAAACCAACTTTGGTTTTGCCAGAGAGTCCTGGGAATTTCCTTCCAGTTCTTTTGTAGAACTTCTGAGATCTGATATTTATCAAGGCATTTGGCTCAAAATATCCATCTCTTCTAAGTCATCATCAGCAATCCCTTGAGATCATCCATGATGAAACATAGATTGTCACTATACTACCAGCAGAATAACTATCAACACTCACAAGGCAGGCTCAGAAGTGTTTGTAGAGAAATCAATATGCTCATCATACTGGCTTTCAGATGACGCATATTCTGACTCTTGATGTCCAATCAGGGCAGTGTTCCCTTGGACAAAATCCTCAGTGAGCTTGCCAGATGAAAAACCATTTCCTTTTCTGCTCTATCTCTCTCTCGAATGTAAGCAGTTTCCCATGAAGTTGAGTGAGAGATAGGCGATCAACATCAGCATTTGAGCGTAGAACAATGGTATATGTGTTCCATCTCTCAGGCAGTGATCTTAAAAATCTATGGTTCATCTGACTCCTGGTATATTCATGTTTAACCATTTTCAATTCAGAGATTAAACATGAAAACCGCTCAAATTGTTGAGTCAGAGTCTCACCCTTTCTATGAGAGAAAGTCTCATATTGTTGGGCGAGGATTTCCCTGTTGTTTGCTAAAACCTCATCAGTACCACCAAATTGTTCTTTGATGGCATTCCAGAGGTCATGAGCAGACTCACAATGCAGAAGCCCAGAGTAAATCTCATTAGGAATAGCCATAGCCAAAATTCCATGGGCTTTTGCATCGATTTCAAACAACTTCTTGTCCTCATCGGAGTATTGCTCCTTCTTCTTTGGAACCAACTGGTTTGTTTCGGATCATTCACCATTGGCTTATGTGGTCCATGTACCACAGATGTCCAACAACCTGAGCTATTGACAGACAGGTGATGGAGCAATCTTCTCTGCCAAATGTTATACTCATTCCTCACCAAGATCGGAGGCTTGGTAGAGGATCCAGTATTGAAAGGATCATTAGAAGAAGTAGTCATTGTGAAAATCAGACAGATTCAAGTAAAATCACAATAAATTTAGCTCAAAACCACACAGAACCTCAAATAAAACGGCCAGAAGCGATACACTCTCAATCTCTATAACAGATCCTTGCGAATATTGCTAATTCGATTAAACTTAGAGCGATTGAACAGTTTCAATGATCAATTGTTAGATCGATCAATGATTAACCTGCTCTGATACCATTTGTTAGGATCTCAGCCCTTGGTTTAATCGATTGAACAGATATAGCAGCGAAATAGCTCAGAATTAGACAAATTCAAACAAGAGCAATTGATATAAAACGATAAAAGAATTTTGTTATAAAGAGAGAAATATCCGACAAAAGGAATATTGCATTAAGATTGTCGGCCTCAAAGGCACGATTACATGTGAGTCATCTTTCCTTATAAAGGAAAGAATGACGTAGACTGATGTCACCTGAAAGTGACATGTAACCGTTTTATAACTACTGATGTTTAACAACTACTGAAGATGTCAACAACTGACAACTTCTTACAAATGTTCCTAAGTGTTAAACATCTCATTTACAACTACTGAAAAAACATAAAACTACTGAAACTACAACAACTGAAGAACAACCTCTTCAGTTGTTTACAAGTACTGAAAAGAAAAATAAACAAACTACTGAAAGGAAAAGAAAACTACTGAAGAAGAAAAACTATCACAACAACTGAAGAAGCCCTCTTCAGCTGTTGTCGTCAGCTGTTAACATCAGCTGATGTCTTCAGTACTTGAGCATCAGACTTTGTCTTTCAGCTGTTGATCTTCAGTCTTTGTCTTCAGTACTTGTTGAAGTCTTCAGACTTTAGATCTTCAGCTGTTGTCTCAGTCTTTGTCTTCAGTACTTCAGACGTACTTCAGCAGTTGTATTCTTCAGACTTTGTAGAACAGCTGATCAGGTCTTCTTCAGCTGTTGTGATGTCTTGTGGGACTTAGAGGTTTCTCTGATCAGGCTCATTGGTTCTTTTGGTCCACACCAATACGCCAGCTGCTTTTATGGATCTGATGAATCGAGTGTGTTGGTCGATGTTGGAGAAATCAGTGATTGTGTTTATTGATGATATCCTGATTTATTCAAAGAGCGAGATTGAGCATGTCGGTCACATTCGGGAGGTTTTGGAGACGTTGAGAAAGGAGAAGTTGTACGCTAAGTTCTCCAAGTGCGCATTCTGGTTGCACGAGGTTCAGTTCTTGGGTCACGTGGTGAATCCTGACAGGATTATGGTGGACCCGGAAAAGGTGGAGGCGATGATACAATGGAATTCTCCAAAGACGCCATCTGAGATTCGTAGTTTCTTAGGTTTGGCAGGCTACTACAGGAGATTCATTCAAGACTTCTCTAAGATTGCTTCTCTGCTAACTAAGCTGACCTGGAAGGATGTGAAATTTGTATGGGTTCAGGCTCAAGAGAAGGCGTTCGAAGAATTGAAGGCGAGATTGACTCAAGCTCCTGTTTTGTCATTACCCGATAGAAGTGAAGATCTGGTGGTTTATTCTGATGCTTCCTACTCGGGGTTGGGGTGTGCGTTAATGCAAAGAGGAAGGGTTATAGCCTATGCATCCCGACAGTTGAAGGTTCATGAGGTCAATTATCCTATTCATGATTTGGAGCTAGCAGCTGTGGTCTTTGCGTTAAAGATTTGGAGGAACTACCTTTACGGGACAAAGGGCACCATATTCACTGACTACAAGAGTCTGAAGTACTTCTTTGATCAGAAGGACCTAAACATGAGGTAGAGAAGGTGGTTGAGCTCATAAAATACTATTATTACGAGATCCATTACCATCCAGGCAAAGCCAATGTGGTGGTGATGCCCTTAGCCGAAAAGAGAGGCCAGAGCCAATTCGGGTGAAAGCATATCAGCTAATCATGACCTCTGATATGATAAAGTAAGTTAAAGAGTTACAAGATGAGGCATTGAAGGAAGATCATCTTAACTCGGAAAGGATGAGAGGTCTGGTTGCGAAACTGGGTGAAAACACACTTGGTGTTAAAACCCGATTTGGACGGGTGTGGATTCCTCGTTTTGGGGATCTACGGGTGAAGATTTTGGATGAAGCTCACAAGACTCGATACTCCATTCATCTCGATACCACAAAGATGAATCAAGACATAAAAAGGATTATTGGTGGACGGGTATGAAACGTGATGTGGTGGAGTATGTGAGTAAATGCCTTACTTGTCTACAAGTGAAGGCCGAGCATCAGAAGCCATATGGGAAGATCCAACCTTTGGATATACCGAAATGGAAGTGGGAGCACATCACCATGGATTTTATTACGAAGCTGCCACGTACTCCAAAAGGGTATGATGATATATGGGTGATTGTTGATCGTTTGACGAAGAGTGCTCACTTCCTACCGATCCGCGAGACATATTCATCTGAGAGGTTAGTGGATCTTTTCATCAAAGAGATTGTAACTCATCACGATATTCCGAGGTCTATTATGTCTGATCGTGACACCCGGTTTACATCCAAATTTTGGAAGAAATTCCACGACGCTATGGGGACGAGGTTACATATTAGCACGGCTTATCATCCCCAGACTGATGGTCAGTCAGAGAGGACCATTCAGACATTGGAGGACATGTTTCGGACATGTGTCATC
Source organism: Flaveria trinervia (assembly GCA_025506515.1). Taxonomy (NCBI): domain Eukaryota; kingdom Viridiplantae; phylum Streptophyta; class Magnoliopsida; order Asterales; family Asteraceae; genus Flaveria; species Flaveria trinervia. Next base: position 66,513,973 of record CM046452.1, on the reverse strand, counting down.
GATTTTGGGGGAAGTTGGGATGACCATTTACCGTTAGCTGAATTCTCATACAACAATAGTTATCATGCCAACATTGGTATGCCACCTTATGAGATGCTATACGGTAGGAGATGCAGAACACCCGTTTGTTGGGGTGATATTGGTCATAAAAAGTTAGGGAGCATCAAGGTAATCGAGGCTATGACTGAGAAGCTTGAAAAGATCAAGGCCTTCATGAAGGCAGCCAAAGATAGACAGAAGTCGTATGCTGATAAACGACACAGACCGATTGAGTTTAAGGTGGGTGACCGAGTTATGTTGAAGGTCTCGCCTTGGAAGGGTATCATCTAATTCAGGAAGCGGGGTAAGTTGAGCCCAAGGTATATAGGGCCTTTCTGAATCATTGCTCGAGTATGAGAGGTGACCTATAGACTGGAGTTACCGGATGAGTTAAGTGGAATTCATTCGACATTTCATGTATCTCATCTGAGAAAGTGCTTGGCAAATGAAGATATGATTGTTCCACTGGAGGATATCGAAGTAGATGAACGGCTCAATTATGTGGAGCAACCAGTGGCAATCATCGATCGAAAAGAGAAGAGGTTGAGGAATAAAGTGGTTCTTCTTGTGCGTGTACAATGGAAGCACAGAAAGGGATCCGAGTCTACGTGGAAGACTAAAGAAGAAATGAGACAACATTACCCACAATTCTTTGAGGAATAACAGGTTTTGGGGATGAAACCTATTTAAGGGGGGTGGACTTGTAACACCTGGTTATTTTAAAGACAAGGAAAGAATGAATAAAGTGAAGTAAAAAGAAGGAAAAGAAATAAAACCCAAGTCTAGGGGTTAAAAGTTTCAAAAGGACAAAAGAGTTCAAAAGTTGGTGATAAAGGTGGTATGGTCGCCCATATGTCACATACATCACTGATCTTCGGGTTTTAGAGAGAGAGAGAGTAGTTGGGAGCAAGAACTCTCGGTTTTGAAGAGAAACAAGGAAAAAAGTGTGAATTCAAGTTAAGAATTCATGTTGTTATGGTGTTCTTGACCGGTTATGTCCTCAGGTTTATGCTAATGTGTGTTTGTATGTATTTGGGTATGATTTTAGTGGGTTTCTAGGCGGTTGAACTCAATTCCAAACGTTAACGAACAAATGATGAGGATAATAATGATATTATCTATGTGTACGTATGATGTATGATCGCATGAAAGTAGAGAACGGTTTTAAAGAAAGAAAAGTATGTTTTATTATAAAAAACTAGAACTCACACAGCAACGCTGACTTTTATGTATTTTTAGTTGGCAGGTGATGATTGCTGAGGATGGCACTGGGCAGCTACTCAGCTCTTATGGATGGCATCCATATTTATAATTCTTTTGTGATGTAATGCAACATGTATTTTGTAACTTGATAACGATTTATTATTTGCAAAAGCCTTTCTTGTGAAATGGAATGTTTTGTTCAAATGTTTCCTCTGTAATATTTTTATGTTTTATGTGCGATGATCGACCAGCTATAAGCGTCCCGGGAACAGGGCCTTACATTTTCTCTAATTCATTTTCTTGGAACATTCGAGAAGGACTATCATCAGTAGTTGGCATGTAGATAGTGGATGTTCCAGGCATATGACCAGGATTGAGGGACCTTCTAACCAATTATTGGATAATAAATGGATGATATGTTGCTTTTGCAGGAGATAAAAAGGGAGGTAAAATGATAGGTAAAGGTGAGGTATCTAATGGTCCTTTAACCTTGGAGAAGGTAAACTTTATGCCTAAATTAGCATTCAATCTTCTGAGCGGGTCACAAATTTGTGACAAGAATATTCTTGTGCTTTTTAAATCTAACGAATGTTTGTTTCAAGCCAGAATTTTCAGTTTCTGATGATTTAGTTATAATGCGAGATCCAAGAAAAAATGACACATATCTACTTGACATGAACTCCAAAGAATAAACCTTTACGATGACCTGCGTCTTGTCAAAAGTTTCTGCCTCTGAGTCATTTCTTTGACATAGATGTTTAGGCCATATTAATTTTAAAAATATTAACAAACTAGTTAAAAATAATCTTGTCAGAGGTTTACCACAAATATATTTTAGTAATCTAAAAGTTTACATCTTATGCTAATGGAAAACAACACAAGAAATCACACAAGCTTAAACATGAAAATTCCATTTCTAATCCTCTTGAGTTATTACATTGTGATTTGTTTAGACCAATAAGTGTGAAAAGTATAGCTAAGAAATCTTATTGTCTTGTTGAAATAGATGATTATTCCAGTTATTCTTTGGTGAGATTTTTGTCGAGGAGATGGCAGAGGTTTTGCAGAAGCTGATTTAAACTATTGAAAACATCAACAAGAAAGTCTTGGCGATTAGAAGCAGCAACACAATAAATTTTAGAAATCATATCTTTGATTCATTCTGTGCAGGAAAAAGGATTCTTAGACAATTCAATGCTGCTCAAACACCACAACAGAATGGTGTTGCCACAAGAAATAATCGCACTATCATTAAAGCAACCCAGACTATGCTTATGGATCGAAACTTCCTATTTTTCTCTGGACAGAAGCAGTCAACTGTGCTTCTTACATCCTAAACAAAGTTCTGATTATAAAAGACAAGTTGAAGACTCCATATGTATTGTTTCACAATTGAGAACCATTGATTGACTTCTTTCATCCCTTCGAATGTTCATGTACGTTATTGAATATTCAAGCCCAAAATTCAAAGTTTGGAGCAATGTTAGATGAATGTTACTTTTTCAGATACTCTTCAACTCAAAAGGCTTATAGAGTATACAACAAATGGACTAGAATAGTGCAAGAATCTTTCTATGTTGATTGGCAAGCATCTAATGTTTCCAACATTGGTTTTAATCTGGATTGGTTCTATGATTCAAACACCAATTTTAATTCATTCAATCTATCATCCTTCCTTGATGATTACATCCCTTCATCAAGTGGCCAACTACTTATTCCTACTCAACCACAACCAGAACCACAACCTCAACCTCAACCTTAACCTGCACCTGAAAACCAAATCCCTTCAACACCATCATAAATGCCATAAAATCATATTTCAATCAACCATTTACATTACCATCATCTACCTCACAAACATCTCCCCCACTACCCACTTCATCCAATTCCTCATCCCTAAACACTAACTTCAAAATCCTAAAAGACCACCCATATGATTATGTAATTGGATCAGTTTCATACGATGTGAAGACTCGAAGCCAATCTGGGCTGATAAATGAATGTTTCTTTTCTTGTTTTCTATCTCAAATTGTTCCAAGAATGTAGCCAAGGCACTTTAATATCCCAGTTGGGTTGAGTTAATGCAGTTAGAACTTCAAGTGTTTAGAAACTTGGAGGTGTGCCAACTAGTTGATGTTCCTCCAAATAAGTATGCAATTGGTACAAAGTGGGTATCAAGAACAAACCAAATGATCATGGAGTTGTGACTAGCAAAAAAATCAAGATTGGTTGTTCAAGGCTTTGCTCAAGAGGAGGGGACTGATTACACTGAGCTAGGATTTGGAATTTCCTAGCTCATGCTGCTCAAAACAATTTCAAAGTCTTCTATATGGACATCAAGTGTGTATTTCTATATGGAGCTATTGACGAAGACATCTATGTTTGTCCGCCACCAGGTTTTGAAGATCCAAATTTTCTTGAGAAAGTTTTACAAACTAGATAAATCTTTGTATGGATTACATCAAGCTTCTACAATCTAGTACGAAACTCTAACATAGTATGTCCACAACAAAGGCTTCCCACATGGAACTATAGACATGACTTTGTTTAAGAAGGAAGTTAATGGTGATGTGCTCATTGTTCAAGTATATGTCAACGACATCATCTTTGTCTTAACGAATGAGAATTTGTGTAGAGAGTTTTAAGAGATGAAAAAGTGCTTTGAAATGAGCATGATGGGGGGGATGTCTTTTTTCTTAGGATTAAAGGTTGAACAAAAATGAGATGTAATTCTCATTCATCAAGAGAAATACATTCTAGAAATCCTATCGAAGTATGAAATGAATTATACTTCCTCGAGCTTACTCCATTTTCTGCCCAAACCTGCCTAACCACTAATGACAATGAAAAGCAAGTTGATGCTTATCATTATCATTTAATGATTGGATCCCTCATGTATCTCACCCCAAGTGTGTCTAGATAATATATTTATTGTGTGTTATTATGCTCGATATCAAGCCAATCCAAAGAATCTCATGAGAAAGTTGTTAAACATATCTTCTCCTACTTGAAGGGCTCTCCTCGTTTGGGTCTTTGCTACCCAAAGAAAGGAAATTTTGATCTTCATGCATACTCAGATAGCGATCATGGAGGTTGCAAATGTCACACCCCGACCGACGGCGGAATCATCGGGGCGGACGAATGTGAAACGATTGTTCATAGCACATGGAACTAATTAAGTTGATATAATGTTAAATATAATTAATCATTGAACATTAAAAGAAAAATAAGTCCATATAATACAAAAGCTTCAAACAATGAAATAACATATTTAGTTAAACTAGGTCCAAGTCTTATATGAGCACGAAGAGAAACCTCAAGTATTAAACCTGAAACATGTTAAAAATAAAGGGTCAACATAATGTTGGTGAGATTTCCATAGTTTTTAAATACATAAGTATATAAAAGATGGCAACTCATGTTATGAAATAGTGAACAAAGTAACTAGGGATGTAAGACAAAATACACAATAAAACCTTGACAGTTTTACAAGTCTCAAACGTTTACAAGTATATACGATTAGCTAAGTGTACTTGGATCAACCAAGCAGGCTTGTCAAGCCCATAGATCTATGACGTTGTCAGGCTAGCAATAGTTAATGATTGTACATATAATCGTCAATACATGGTAATTACTAAGGTCAACTAACCACAACATACAAGTGAATTGCCATAAGTTTACAAGAATCAAACGTTTTACAAGGGCAACGGTTATAAGGTAACATATTTCACCCCAAAGTGTGAAAATATGAAAAAGGGGTACAGAAATACTCACATGGAAAACTCACAAGTATAGTGATGGTTGTCGAGTACATAAGAAAACTTGAATGTCAAGAGTCAAAGGTGATGTCCTAAATGATAAAAAGAACACTAAATTGAGTTTTGAATTCATTACAAGAAGTTAGGATGTTTAAAGAATGCTAAAAAATGAAAGGTAGATTGAAAAAGGATTATTGCATCAATTTTAGATTTTGGACTGAATGTTTGGTATGTGTTTGAACAGGTCTTAAAAATAGAAAAGGTTTCATAAAATTATAAAAATTTATACTTGATTAGTTCAAAGTTTCCCGGACAACTTTCATTCAGAAACAATTTTATTAAAAGATCTTTAAATAGGTCAAACAAGCAGCACAAGACAGGAGGTGTTGAAATGCACACTTATCTTGTGAAGGCTATTGTTGAGTCGTCCGATTGAGGTTGAAGACGTATAAATTGTTGTTGAAAAGGTAATTCAAAGAAACCAACATTGGAGTCTGGGTTTACTCAAATTTATTTTGTTATGATCAAGTTATGGTCGGTTGAAGATTATATGGCAGTAGTAAGGCACTTATGTGTACTTTTAAAATCGTTAAAGCATGAAACGGGTTAGAACATTTTATTATGTCAATATATGGTATATTAGTCTTCATTTGAGTCATAAAAATATTCTAAGACTTCAGCATAACCATCATTTATGGAAATAATCTTGTGGAATAATCAAATACGGCGGCATAGCCGTCCATATGCAAACGGGATTCTTTGTTTATGTTAGTGTGTTGTTAGCTTAATTTAGGAATTTTAGTGATTGTTATAAGGTTGGTGATTATTAAAATGTTAATGATCAAATGATAATGATTAGAATAAAAAAATATTTGATAGAAGAAAGAATAATAGTAAGAACATAAAGTCATGAGAACATTGAATGTTAGGATGATTAAAATGTATAATATAAAAACAATAAAAGATTACCTTAGTATTAAGAATTCTTGAACTTCTTGTAAAATAAAATTCTTCAAATTGGATGAAAGAAAGATATGAGAATGAGATTTTTAGAGAATAAGCAAATGAAAAGTGAGGTTGCCTTGCTTTTATACTTGAGGTTAGGAGGAGGTTATGAATGGTATTAATGGTGATTTATAAGTATTTTAAAAGGGGGTTATGATTGAAATTTGAAATAAATATAAAATTAAATAATATAGATAAATAAAATAATACTTACAAAGTAAATTTTAAATTTATTAAAACTTGTTTTCTATTAAATCTTTGTAGACGTTATAAATATAGTAAGAACTTTTGATTTGATTATTTATTTTAATTGAATATTTAAATTTTTATAACTATTAATAACATTTTATAGACCTTGCATATTTTTAAAATAATGATCTTGTATTTTAATCCTTTATTTTAGTTTTATAATTAAAACTCATAAATAACAAATAAACTTTATGAATTTATAAAATTTTATTCTATAAATCATGAAACTACCATGAATTAATTTAATAAATGAAAGTTGAATATACAGTATTATTATTGTTTTTGAAGGATTAAAATAAATTAAATTTTTAACTAACGTATTTGATTTTTCCAAAAATTGACCCAAACGGATTTAGGTTTGGGTTTCTATTTTTCAAAATGGGCAGATATTACAGTCTTCCCTTCTTTAGAAAATTTCATCCCGAAATTTAATCAGGAGAAAATTAATTTCAAGGTTATTTGAAAACTTGGATTTTATTTTGTGTTTGCAAGAGAACTCTTGAGAGCGTTTAATTTTAGTAAGTTTAATTATGATATTTCGCTACGCTTAAGTTTGTTTAATTCTCATAATTCATAATTTCAGGTGTTTCTTGACAAAGTGAGCAAGATCATTAACTTAGAATTTTAGTTAATAAACTTTTGTATTTTAGACGGTTCAAGACAATTAAGATGATCTTGTCATGAGAGAAACACAAGGTATTAGTTTGATAAGAGACTTGACTTAACGAACATAAAAAATATTTTTAATACACTTTTGGATGAGATGTAAATTTGTAGATGCTTCTCAAGCAAATAACTTTTACGGGGTTTCTAGATGATCGATTCTTGTTTACTTATGTCTTTGAGATTTCAAAGTTTTATTGGCTTAAAGTTTATATGAGAATCATGTTTGTTATGATTAAGAATTTAATTTAGAATGAGAGCATCATTGTAATAGATTTTTAGGATAAGTGTGGTTTTGAGGGGAAGGCGTTTAGAAAGATTTTTAAGGGTCATTAAGAAAATAGGGAAATGATTTTTAAGTTTCAGGGTACAAAATCAATGATGAAACAATTCAAAATAACAAGATGTTCTGAGTGTAACGTTCGGTTTACAAACCAAAATATTATGTTGACTTATCAAAGTATTAGGTCAACTACAACCTCAATGAATACATGCATACCTATAAGCGGACACTCACCCCAAGGGTTCCCAGGTAAGGTAAACAGATCCATTGGTTGATTTGAATTTATATGAATACCTTGCCTAGACAGAACACCTCGAGATACAGGCATCCCACTCTTCCAGCATTACATGTTTCAAGTTATAGGACATAGACTTTGACAAGACTTGAAAACCACAAATAACGATTCAAAGTTTATTTTTAGAACCCATTTTATTTAGGCTCATAATGCCTTAGAATATGATTTAAGATTTGTGTGTGAATTGATTAGAATCAAAGTCTAAGAAGAATCACATAAGCCATATAATCACATAATCAAATATAAACATATAAGGCACATAATATCTTATCTAAGCATATAAAGTACATGAGAGGACTCATGTGTAAGGGTACTTAGTTATAGTCTAGGTCATTCCATTTCTAACAACCTAATTCCCTATAACCATTGCTCTGATACCAATCTGTCACACCCTGACCGATAGTGGAATCATCGAGGCAGACGAATGTGAAAGATTTGTTCATACCACATGGAACTAATGAAGTTGAAATAATGTTAAATATCATTAATCATTGAACATTACAAGACAAAAAAGTCCATACAATACAAAAGCTTCAACCAATGAAATAACATATTTAGTTAACTTAGATCCAAGTCTTATATGAGCACGAAGAGAAACCTCAGTATTAAACCTGAAACATGTTAAAAATAAAGGGTCAACATAATGTTGGTGAGATTTCCATAGTTTTCAAATACATAAGTATATAAAAGATGGCAACTCATGTTATGAAATTAGTGAACAAAGTAACTAGGGATGTAAGACAGAATGCACAATCAAACCTCGACAGTTTTACAAGTCTCAAATGTTTACAAGTATATATATTAGCTAAGTGTACTTGGATCAACCAAGCAGGCTTGTCAAGCCCATAGATCTATGACGTCGCCAGGCTAGAATAGTTAATGATTGTACATATAATCGTCAATAAATGGTAATTACTAAGGTCAACTAACCACAACATACAAGTGAATTGCCATAAGTTTACAAGAATCAAACGTTTTACAAGTGAAATGGTTATAAGATAACATATTTCACCCCAAAGTGTTAAAATATGAAAAAGGGGGTACAGAAATACTCACATGAAAAACTCACAAGTATAGTGATGGTTGTAGAGTACATAAGAAAACTTGAATGTCAAGAGTCAAAGGTGATGTCCTAAATGATAAAAAGAACAATAACTTGAGTTTGGAATTCATTACAAGAAGTTAGGACGTTTAGAGAATGCTAAAAAAACGAAAGGTAGATTGAAAAAGGATTATTGCATCAATTTTAGATTTTGGACAGAATGTTTGTTATGTGTTTGAACAGGTTTTAAAAGTAGAAAAAGGTTTCATAAAATTATAAAAATTTATAATTATTTCAAAGTCTTCCAGACAACTTTCATTCAGAAATAATTTTATGAAAAGATCTTTATATAGGTCAAACAAGCAGCACATGACAGGAGGTGCTGAAATGCGCACTTATCTTGTGAGGCTATTGTTGAGTCGTCCGATTGAGTTTGAAAACATATAAACTATTTTTCAAAACGTAATTCAAAGAACTTAACATTGTAGTCTGAGTTTACTCAAATTTATTTTGTTATGATCAAGTTATGGTCAGTTGAAATAAGATTATATTCTGCCATAATTGTAGTAAGGCACTTATGTGCACTTTTAAAATCTTTAAAGCATGAAACGGGTTAGAAAATTTTATTATGTCAATATATGGTATATTAGTCTTCATTTGAGTTATAAAAATATTCTAAGACTTCGACATAGCCATCACTTATGGAAATAATCTTGTGGAATAATCGAATACGGCGGCATAGCCGTCCATATGCAAATGGGATTCTTTGTTTATGTTAGTGTGTTGTTAGCTTAATTTAGGAATGTTAGTGATTGTTATAAGTTTAGTGATTATTAAAATGTTAATGATCAAATGATAATGATTAAAATAAAAAGAGATTTGATGGACGAAAGAATAATAGTAAGAACATAAAGTCATGAGAACAATTGGATGTTAGGATGATTAAAATGTATAATATAAAAGCAATAAAAGATTACCTTAGTATAAAGAATTCTTTGTAAAATAGAATTCTTCAAATTGATCATAACCAATGGATGAAAGAAATATATGAGAGTGAGATTTATAGAGAATGAGCAAATAAAAAGTGATGCCTAAGCCTTGCTTTTATACTTGAGGTTAGAAGGAGGTTATGAATGGTGTTATGGTGATTTATAAGTCTTTTAAAAGGAGGTTATGATTGGAATTTGAAATAAATATAAAATTAAATAATTTAATAAATAAAAGAATACTTACAATTTAAACTTTAAATTTATTAAAACTTCTTTTCTATTAAATCTTTGTAGACTTTATAAATCTAATAAGAACTTTTAATTGATTATTTATTTTAATTGAATATTTAAAATCTTATAACTATTAATAACATTTTATAGACCTTACATATTTGTAAAAATAATGAACTTGTATTTTAATCCTTTATTTTAGTTTTATAATTAAAACTCATAAATAACAAATAAACTTCATGAATTTATAAAATTTTATTCTATAAATCATGAAATTACCATGAATTAATTTAATAAATAAAAGTTGAATAAACAGTATTATTATTGTTTTGAAGGATTAAAGTAAATTAAATTTCTAACTAGCGTATTTGATTTTTCAAAAATTGACCCAAACGGATTTGGGTTTGGGTTTCTATTTTCCAAAATGGGCAGCTATTACAGTAAGCTTAATAGAAAGTCAATTACCAGTGGGTATCAATATCTTGGGGATTGTCTTGTTACATGACAAAGAAAAAAGTAGACAACAATTTCTCTACCCACAGGCGAGGCTAAGTACATTGCTTCTTCAAGTTGTTGTTGTCAAGTGTTGTAGATTCAATATCAAATGATGGATTACGGGATTATATTTCTTCACACGCCGCTCTTCTACGATAATGAAGTGGCTGTTGGAATTGCCAAATATCAAACCATCACACTCACACCAAGCACATTGAAACAAGAATTCATGCAATTTGAGATGCACAAGAAAATGATTTACATATATTATTCCCATTGACACCAAAAGTCAAAAGGCAGATATTTTTAGAAAAACTTTTGATAAACCTATTTTTATAAATTGATCAACATGTTTGGTCTAATAACTTTTTAAGGGAAAATTATAGAAACAATCTATAAATATTTAATGTTTGATTGTGTGTGAGTTCGTTTATAAAATCTTTATAATTCATGTGCTTAGAAGCTTTAAAAACCCGGACTTACCCAAAGCGTATCCCAGATTAAAAGGAAATTTATTTTGCTACACTGAAATAGAAATTTTAGGGGACAAATCCTTAAGCATTTAAATTTACAATGTTTCCTCTTTTAAATTTATTGTGTATATAATCTTATCTTATCTTTGGTGTAGGATTTAGGAAGCTTGGACAGTGTCTGAATGAGGTTAGAGGTGTTGTGATGGGTATGTCGGTAGGCCCAGTGGCCTAAAACAAAGCAGACATTGATTTTACTTAACTAAGAATTAACCTCAGTGATAAGGTTTAGTCCAGTCATCTCGACTTGTACAAAGTTACAAGACTTGTCAAAAACTGTATTGAGAGTGGTTGATTTCTGTTTTGATCCCTGCACTTTAAAATTTCTTATCACCTTTGTGTTATGAATAATTTGTGTGTACAACTCCTCCACTATACGTAAGCATTGACCTAGAGTAATGGTGTTCTCTGTTACACGTGAGTATAGACCTGAATTCTCATCAACACGCTCAAATGATGATCGTCTCTATTATACGTGAGTATAGACCAAGCTCTCATCAATTTACTTAGATAATTATATCCTCTATTATACGTGAGTATAGACCTAGATCTCTAATTGACCACCCTTCATACATCATTATCTTGTACATCTATAGATGTCAAATGATTTGTTGTATGTCCATCCCATAAAATTTCAAGCAGAATCAATGATCAAAGTCAATAAACCATGATGTCTACATAAAAATAATAATGATGATGATGATGATGATGAAGACGACGATGACGATGATGACGACGACGACGATGATGACGACGACGACGGCGGGGTGGCGAAGACAATGACGATGATAAAATAATGTTTTAGTTCATGTCAAAATAGTTATTTCACAGTGCAAAACTAATGTTTCTCCATGCGAAACTAGATTTTCACTGACCAGGTTTTGCAAGCGAAACTATAGTTTCGTTGCCCATGCGAAACTATTGTTTCGCCATGCGAATCTATAATTTTGGCACATGCGAATCTGGAGGATGATATGGGGGAGAGCATTGAGATGACTGATTAAGAGGTCATTAAATCATTCGAAGATATTGGTTATGAGGGAACTGACTTTGAGAAGAGGTAGAAGATCAAGAAGTTATTGTTATTAAGGAGTGGAGGTTCATAGCTCATATGTTTATTTGGTGTTTGGATCATAGGAAAGGAGGATCACATGGACTAAATTTGAGATGGTCCATAGATATGATTGTGTTTTGTAAAGGAGAAAAGGCAAACATAGCTTAAATCATTCAAGATTATCTATTAAAGAACATAATGGCCCTGAAGAAGGATAAATCACTACTCTATCCTAGATTCATTCAGAATATTCTAAATTACTTAAAGCCAAACTTACCAAAGCTTGGAGATCCATGAACTGAGATTGACCCCAATGAACCCAAGGATCTTTGCAGACTGTGTTGCCTCTTGGCATGATTTTTCAAGGAAGATCACATATCTATTAAGAGCGTATACATAGAAGAGAGGTGAAACAATATCAAGACTCTAATCCCTCTAGAGGAAAGGAGAGCGGCAGAAATAGGGGAAATATGGAAGAGATCAGAAAGAGGAAGAAATGTACGAAGGATAATGATTCAACTGGAGGAGATATAAGAAGAATTGAGGATTAAGAGGAAGAAGAAGGACCACAGAAATCGTCCTCTCATGTTAGAATTGATTCATCGATACGGGAAGAGGAATAGAGCAAGCAACCAGTCATTCTTGAGACTAGGCCTGCAGGAGAAGCTGAGAGGCCAAGGAAGGATATCAGATCAGAGTTTGATAAGGATGTGATTAGGAATGTTAACACATCCTTATCAAAAGAGCTAAGCATGATTTGTACCAAGCTGAACAACTCAAAGGAGAGGAAGAAACTGAGGGATATGGAGATAGATGAAATAAAGAAAGTAATTTTGAGACAACAAGATCTGATCAGAAGGTTTTTGGAGGAAGTAAGTGATCTGAGGAGGTCTGTTGGTGCTACTGATGTACTAAGTGCTAAGCAAATTAGGGAAACGACAGAAACATTCAAGTTCCCTTTTATTCATAAAACATCGGGAGCATGTATGAGCAGTGTAGGAGGATCGGGAGCTAAAGGTAGTGGAGTTGGAACTTCTGGTGCTGGTGGAAGTAGTGCTGGAATCTTTGGAGCTAGTGGAAGTGGTGTAGGAGGTGATAAAGCTAGTGGTAGTTTTCAAGCTAGTGGAGGTGTAAGGCCCCGTTCCCGGGACGCTTACAGCTGGTCAATCGTCGCACGTAAAACATATATTCTCATTAACTTAAAGAAAACATTGTAGCGGAAACATTAAAACAACATTTCATTTCATTATGAAGTTTTTGCAGAATTATACATCGTTATCAAATTACAAAATACTTGTCGCGTTACATCACAAAAGCATTATAAAAATGGATGTCATCCAAACAAGCCAAGTAGCCGCCCCGTGCCATCCTCAGCAACCTTTACCTGCCAACTGGAAACACATAAAAGTTAGCGTTGCTAAGTGGGTTCTAGTTTTAAAGTAAAACATACTTTACTTTCGTTAAAACCGTTCTTTACTTTCTTTTAAATCATACTATACTTTCGTACGGGATCACACATTGTACGTACACATAGATAATAACATTATTATATTCTCATTCGTTCGTTAACTTTCTTTGATTCATCGTACGTCATTATCATTCACTTTCATTACTTTCATTAATTTCATTCACATTCATTCATACTTTCTTACTTTCATTCGTACGTTCATTACTTTCGATGACATGTACAATACCCCGAACATTGTGCACGAAACTAGTTATTGGGCCTGAAGTCTTTCATAGACCTAGAACATTGTGCACGAAGCTGACTCTAGTACCTAGGGCAATTACATTCACCACTTATATTTTCTCTTTCAATCCAGAACAATGCCATATGCTATACCCCGAACATTGTGCACGAAGCTGGTTACTAAGCCTGAGGTCTTTCATAGACCTCGAACATTATGCACGAATCTGACTCTAGTACCTGGGGCAAGCGGCAAGGATCCCATACATATGGTCAATCACAAGGATTGGACCCAGTGTGCATCCTTCTAGGGTAGCTAACCCGCACACAGTTGAGCTAACACCCTTCATTGGGTGTGAACCACCATACATTTGCTTGCAAGCCTTTCTTACTTTCATTCATTCATTAATGCATGCATTCTTTCATTACGTTCCTCTTTTCATTATCTTCCACTTTACGTTACATAATACTTTTCATTTCATTCATTAACGTTCAATGTAAAGCCACAGGAAAATATTCATACATAATAAGGAACATCAACATGAACATACAACATCCCCATACAAGGTACCATCATACATACAAAACATACATCATACATACCATCTTGCATAAGCATCAATCATACATCATCATACATTTCTCATCTCATCATCTGTGAGTTTAAAAAGTCAACTTACATAGTCCCTGGGAACCTCCCAAGTCAAGGCCTACATATCACTTTTTCCCAAAAATTAGAAAATATTTGTAAGTCTTTAGGCGCATGGTCACTATTCAGGTGCATGACCTTCTGGGCGCATAGGGAACACTTAGGCGCATTAGCACTATTAGGGCACATGAGCAACACTTAGTCTATTCTGGGCAATTCTAGGCGCATGGGCACTATGCAGGCGCACGAGTGCCTAGGCGTATGAACACTTAGTCAGTTTCAGCCTACTTCTAGGCGCATGGGTACTATTTGAGCGCATGAGGTTTTGGGTGCATCGGACACTTGGGCTACTGTTTAGGCGCATGAGCATTCTAAATCATACTTAAAGATCATATTCAGTCCCCAAACATCGCCTATCATGTTCTAAGCTTAAATCATATATCCTAAGCCTTAGAAACACAACCATAACATTATCAAACACATACCTAGCCCAAAATCAAACCCCACCCGCAACATACACACATAAAGCATACGGGTGAAAAACCCATTTTTATAAAAACATTCATACATGTATTTCCAGCCCCAAAATAGTTAAAACAAATAAAAAGGGGGTTCTATAACTCACCTTAGCAGCCTTTGGTTATGACTTTTTCAAAACCTCTTTGCAACTGAGTTCAACCGCCTAGAAACCCACCAAAAACATACTTGAACACAACAAACACACATAAGCATATAACCGAGGCTAAGGCCAGTTAAGAAACTCAAAAACACTGAATCTTACCTAGAATTCGAACTTTTTCTTCTCCTCTTCAACACTCGAGAGTTTTCAGCTCTCCTTCTTTCTCTTTCTAAAAATATCCGAGAGTTGATGTGAATAGCAACATGGGCGGCCATGTTGCTTGATTCACCAACTTTTGAAGACTTTTGTCCTTTTTAACACTTTTTATCCCTTAACTTGGTAATATATCTTTTCTTCCTTTTCCTTCACTTTATTCTTTCGTTGGGTCTTTTAAAAATAACCGGGTGTTTAGGAGGTGTTGCAGGAGTTAGTGTTGAAGGAGTAGCTGATGAAAAAGATGTTGATCAGTGTTTGAGGCGGGATTCATTGATATGGGCTTTGACTTAGACACTAATCTTACAAGAAATAAGGTGATAAGGCATGAGGGTCAATAAGGAGAGAAAGATGTAACACCACGGGATATTTATTATTTTGAATCCGGTGAAGAAAGAAAAGAAAATAAAGTCCAAAAGTCGAGGGACCAAACTCCCAACGAAGAAAAGTTGGGAAATGTGGTGATATATGTAGGGAGAGGGCAGCCCACTCTCCCCACACTCACATTTCAGCTACAAAGAGAAGAATAGAGAAAAGAGGAGAAAAAGAGGAAAAAGTGTTGGTTCGGGTCGATTCGGGTCGCCAAAATCGTCGTGAAGCAAGCCGAATCGAAGCTCTTGTTGTTGTGCTTGTTTAGGTGAGTTCTAGGACCCCTCTTTTACTTGTTTTCAAACGATTTGGGGCTGGAAAACATCTGAAATCGAGTTTTTCGTATGTGTGTAAGTTGACCCACCCTTTGTGTATGTGTATTATATGTATGACGCGATTGTGACTTGATTTCTTGCTTGGTTGTGCTTGAATGATGTTATGGTATGCATCCTTAGGTTTAGGATGGTCGATTTAGGCTTAAAATGGGTTTAGATGAGTTTGGGGACCGAAAACCCTTGGCTGCAGTCGGGTTGAACTGCATTCTGCATCAGTTAGGGCTAGGCGACTGACTGGAGGCCGAATGGACGCCATACGGCCGATTAGGGTGCGATTGGGGTCCATTCGCACGATTGGGGTTCATTCGCACGACTGGAGGGCCAGTCGCATGGGGGTCATGCGACTGAGGTCCATTCGCACGACTGGATGTTCATTCGCATAGGTGTTCATCCGTATTAGTTCAATCGCATGATGTTCAGTCGCATGGAGGCAATGCGACTGAAGGGTGTCCATACGCCCAAATAGGGCTGTTGAACCCGAGGAAGGTATAGATTGACTTCTGACTTTCGGGGGAAGGTGCAGATGTAAGTGTTGATGTAAAGGTTCCCATAAGAGTCTTTAAGATGACGATCGAGGTCTTAGAGGCACGCTGGGCATGATGAGGGTGAGGATGTTGTACGTTATGCATGTATGATGTTGCCATGTATGATGTGATGTTGATGCATGTTTATGTTCCTTAATGTGATGTATAGTATCTTTCCTGTGGCTTTACTTGTTATGATGAATGAGCGAAGTATTATGTAACGTAAAGTAAAAGATAAAGAAAGAGGAACATGATGAACGAATGAACATCTTGCACACATCGGATACGGGGTCCTTCTTGGTGATTGACCCTAAATGTAGATCCTCTACCACTCACCCCTAGTACTGTGGCATACGTTTAGCTGTCATTCGTTGACTTCGGCCCAGTAGCTAAGACTGATGGTTACTCCTAGTACCGTGGCATACGTTTAGCTGTCATTTGTTGACTTCGGCCCGGTAGCTACGACTAACCGGGGTGTAGCACATGGTATTGGTTCGGGATGATGTCCGATGCGCAAGTAAGGTAATGGAAGAACGAATGAACGAATGAAGAAGATAATAATGATATTATCTATGTGTACGTATGATGTGTGATCATGTAAAAGTACGAACGGTTTCATATGAAAGTAAAGTATGTTTTTATTTAAAACTAGAACTCACTCAACAACGCTGACTTTGATGTGTTTCCAGTTGGCAGGTAATGATTGCTGAGGATGGCACGGGCGACTACTCAGCCTTTTGGGATGGCATTCTTTTGATTAATGTTTTTGCATTGTAATGCGAACAAACAATTTTTGTAATGAATGTTGTATTAGTTTGCAAAAGCATTTACATGGAAATGAAAGTTTGTTTAGTTTTCTGCTGCGATTTATTAAATTCAAATGTAATTATATGTTTTATGTGCGATGAGAACCCAGCTGTAAGCATCCCGGGAACGGGGCCTTACAAGTTGGTATCAGAGCCAAAGTTTAAGTGAAATGGGTAAATTTTCAGAATAAACCTAATCTTAAACTGAGAATCGGACGGAAAGGGAATGGGATGCCAAACTGAGTAGCTGCGTGCCATCAGGTCTTTTTGTAAAGTTAACCGGTTTTATGTGTGCATGGTATGTGTTATGTGTTATATGTAGGTTTAAATACTGATGTAGTCAGGACAGGTAATACTTGGGGTATGAAGAGTAAAGTAAGTGGCTAATCACAACTGGCCACTGTAATTAGGGACTTACTATACTTGACATAAACTGAGTTATTTCCTTGAATGACCGTGTTGGTGTTTGAATCTTTTAGTGTGCGTGTGATGGCCGGAGGTAGATCTTCGAAAGCTTCTAGGGGTGGAGGTCACGGTGCTGAACCGCGACCTAAAAGAGGGAGACCCAGAGTTGAGAGGGTGGTTCATGAAGAACCAGAGATCCCTCATCCGGAGGTGGCGACGAAAGCGCCAATCTGAGAGCCTCAGTAAAAGAGGCTGTTGTAGAAGAAGTCCATCAGGTCATGCAGACGATCTTACCGTCTGTGGTCACCGAAGTTATTAAGGCTGTACGAGAAGGGGAAAGGAAAGAAAGAAACAGATCCTCTGGGGACGGGAACAACCAGAGCCGGAAACGGTTCTATCTGATGATGATGAGGAGGAGGAAGATCCTGTGCATGATACGGCACGAGGATGTAATTATGGGGCTTTTATGAGATGCAAGCCCCCTACTTTTGATGGAAACGGCACTGCTGCAGCCGCTCACCGGTGGGTGAGGAAATGGAAGCTGTTCTCGATATCAGCGAGTGTCGAGAGGACCAAAAGGTGAAGTTTGCTACCCACTCTTTTGGGGATTCAGCTCTGTGCTAGTGGGACAACATTGTCCAAGCTGAGGGTAATAGGGCCATTGGGAAAATGAAATGGCCTGAGCTGAGAAGGTTGGTGATTGAGGAATTTTGTCCTCATCGGGAAATGGATAAGTTGGAAAGGGAGTTTTTACAGTTGGAGGCTGGAACCATGACACACCAGCAGTATACCACCAAGTTTAATGAAATGGCACGGCTTGTGCCTGATCAGGTGACGCCTCTGTCTCGGAAAATTAAGAGGTACATTCAGGGTTTACCGGTGGATGTTCGTCGGCACATGATCGTCGCCCGGCCAAGCACGTTTAGGTCGGCAGTTGATTTGGCAGGGAGGCTGTATGACGAGCGGGAGGGTGGTGACTGAAGCAAGTAAGAAGGTGGTGGTGATCGGAACTGGAACGGGAAACGTTTGGTCGGGGTGATGCCCCGATGGGTAACAAAAAGGCACGGGTGGATGAGCGCCGTGTGGTCACATCAAGTGCGGGGTCGAAAAGGTGTGGCAAGTGTGGAAGGGAGCACAGCGGGGAATGTAGGTTTGGGTCAAACTTGTGCTTCAAGTGTGGGAAGACAGGGCATATGGCGAAGGATTGCATGTCGAGTAAATGTTTTAACTGTGGGGAAATTGGTCATATGAGCAGAGATTGTAAGAAGTCGAGGACTGAGGGTTCAGGGGTGAAGAAGACGGGAAGTGATGGACCGAGGGCGAGTGCCAGGGCGTTCACCATGACACAGGACGAGGCTAGGACGGACCCTGACGTTGTGTCCGGTACGTTTCTAGTAAACCAGACTTTAGCTTCTGTGTTATTTGATTCGGGTGCTAGTAAGAGTTTTATTTCTGCTGCTTTCTGTGCTAAGCTGCCTGTTAGTAGTAGACGTGTTGATGCGCCCTTTGATGTAGAAACTGCCATAGGTAAGTCTACCAGGATTTCTGAGATGATAGAGAATTGTGATGTGGAACTTGAGGGTCACAAGTTTCCTGTTAGACCGTTTGTGATGACCTTGGGTGGTTTCGATTTGGTTCTTGGGATGGATTGGTTGGCGGATTTCGAGGCGAACATTGTGTGTCGCAAGAAGATGGTTCGGTTGACAGCGCCTGACGGATTGGTAACGGTTTATGGTGATCGGGTTACTACGATTCCGAAGGTGATCTCAATGGCGGTGGCGGGAAAGTGTATGAGGCGTGGATGTAGCGCCTACTTGGCTTATGTAAAGGATGTGGATACACCAACACCGCAACTAGCTGATGTACCAGTTGTGTGTGACTTTCCAGACGTGTTCCCAGAAGACTTATCAGGAGTGCCACCTGACAGAGAAATTGAATTTCAGATTGATCTGATACCGGGTGCCCAACCTGTTGCCAAGGCCCCATATCGGTTGGCTCCAACCGAGATGAAAGAGTTGATGGAGCAGTTGCGAGAGCTGCTTGATAAGGGGTTCATTAGACCGAGTATCTCTCCTTGGGGTGCTCTGGTCCTATTTGTAAAGAAGAAGGATGGTAGTATGAGGATGTGCATTGACTACCGCGAACTGAATAAGTTGACAGTGAAGAACCGCTACCCCTTACCGAGGATAGATGATTGTTCGATCAGCTTCAAGGTGCTAGTTGGTTCTCGAGGATAGATCTTCGATCTGGTTATCATCAGTTGAAGGTGAAGGAGCAAGATATCCCTAAAACAGCTTTCCGTACGCGCTATGGCATTACGAGTTTCTTGTCATGTCCTTTGGTTTGACCAACGCGCCAGCTGCTTTTATGGATCTGATGACCGTGTGTGTCGGCCTATGTTGGATAAATCAGTGATTGTGTTTATTGAGGATATCCTGATTTATTCAAGAGCGAGATTGAGCATGCCGGTCACATTCGAGACGTTCTAGAGACGTTGAGAAGGGAAAAATTGTATGCTAAATTCTCCAAGTGCGCATTCTGGTTGTGCGAAGTTCAGTTTTTGGGTCATGTGGTGAATCCTGACGGGATTATGGTTGACCCGGCGAAGGTGGAGGCGGTTATGCAATGGAAGTCACCAAAGACGCCATCCGAGATCCGTAGTTTTTCTTGGGCTTGGCGGGCTACTATAGAAGATTCATCCAAGACTTCTCTAAGATTGCTTCTCCACTAACTAAGTTGAACCGAAAGGATGTGAAATTTGTATGGGGTCAAGCTCAAGAGAAGGCGTTCGAAGAGCTGAAGCAAGACTGACTCAAGCTCCTGTTCTATCGTTACCCGATGGAAACGAAGATTTGGTGGTTTATTTCTGATGCTTCCTACTCAGGGTTGGGGTGTGTGTTAATGCAGAGAGGGAAGGTTATAGCCTATGCATCTCGACAGTTAAAGGTTCATGAGGTCAATTATCCTACTCATGACTTGGAGTAGCAGCCGTGGTCTTTGCATTGAAGATCTGGAGGCACTATCTTACGGGACGAAGTGCACCATATTCACCGATCATAGAGCTTGAAGTACTTCTTCGAGCAAAAGGATCTGAACATGAGACAGAGGAGATGGTTGGAACTTATAAAGGATTATGATTGTGAGATCCATTACCATCCAGGCAAAGCTAATGTGGTGGCGGATGCCCTTAGCCGAAAAGAGAGGCCCGAGCCGATTCGGGTGAAAGCTTATCAATAATCATGACCTCCGATGTGATGAAGCAAGTTAAGGAGTTTCAAGATGAGGCATTGAAAGAAGATCATCTTAACTCGGAAAGAATAAGAGGTCTGGTCGGGGAATTGGGTGAAAACACACTCGGTGTTGGAACTCGATTCGGTCGTGTGTGGATTCCTCGTTTTGGGGATCTACGGGTGAAGATAATGGATGAAGCCCACAAGACTCGATACTCCATTCATCCTGGTGCCACAAAAATGTACCATGACATGAAGAAAGATTATTGGTGGCCGGGTATGAAGCGCGACGTGGTGGAGTATGTGAGTAAGTGCCTTACTTGCTTACAGGTGAAGGCAGAGCACCAAAAGCCGTATGGGAGATACAACCTTTGGATATACCAGAATGGAAATTGGAGCACATCACCATGGACTTCATTACGAAGCTACCACGTACCCCGAAAGGGTATGATGCATATGGGTGATAGTTGATCGTCTGACGAAGAGCGCTCATTTTCTACTACCGATCCGCGAGACGTATTCATCGGAGAGGTTGGCTGATCTGTTCATCAAGAAATTGTAGCTCGTCATGGTGTGCCGGTGTCTATTGTGTCCGATCGTGACACTCTCGGTTTACATCTAAATTTTGGAAGAAATTCCACGACGCTATGGGGACGAGGTTACATATTAGCACGGCTTATCATCCCCAGACTGATGGTCAGTCAGAAAGGACCATTCAGACACTGGAAGACATGCTTCGGGCGTGTGTGATCAATTTTGGTGGAAGTTGGGATGACCACTTACCGTTAGCTGAATTCTCATACAACAACAACTATCATGCCAGTATTGGTATGCCATCATATGAGATGCTATACGGTAGGAGATGCAAAACACCCGTTTGTTGGGTGATATTGGTCAGAAGGAATTGGGGAGCGTCGAGGTAATCGAGGCTACGACAGAGAAGCTTGAAAAGATTAAAGCCTTCATGAAGGCAGCCAAGATAGACAGAAGTCGTATGCCGATAAGCGACGTAGGCCAAGTGAGTTCCAGGTGGGTGACCGGTTATGCTGAAGGTCTCGCCTTGGAAGGGTATTATCAGATTCAGAAAGCGGGGCAAGTTGAGCCCAAGATATATAGGCCCTTTCTGAATCATTGCTCGAGTAGGGGAGGTGGCCTATAGATTGGAGTTGCCAGATGAGTTGAGTGGGATTCACCCGACATTCCATGTATCTCATCTGAGAAAGTGTATAGCTGATGAACATGATTGTTCCATTGGAAGACATTGAAATAGATGAAAGGCTCATTATGTGGAGCAACCGTGGCAATCATCGATCGTAAAGAAAAGAGGCTAAGGAATAAAGTGGTTCCTCTTGTGCGTGTACAGTGGAAGCACAGGAAGGGATCCGAGTCAACGTGGGAGACTGAAGAAGAAATGAGACAGCATTATCCACGTTTGTTCGACGAATAACAGTTTCGGGGACGAAACCTATTAAGGGGGGTGGACTTGTAACACCCGGATATTTATTATTTTGAAGCCGGTGAAGAAAGAAAAGAAAATAAAGTCCAAAAGTCGAGGGACCAAACTCGCCAACGAAGAAAAGTTGGGAAATGTGGTGATATATGTAGGGAGAGGGCAGCCCACTCTCCCCACACTCACATTTCAGCTACAAAGAGAAGAATAGAGAGAAGAGGAGAAAAAGAGGAAAAAAGTGTTGGTTCGGGTCGATTCGGGTTGCGCAAAATCGTCGTGAAGCAAGCCGAATCGAAGCTCTTGTTGTTGTGCTCGTTTAGGTGAGTTCTAGGACCCCTCTTTTACTTGTTTTCAAACGATTTGGGGCTGGAAAACATCTGAAATCGAGTTTTTCGTATGTGTGTAAGTTGACCCGTTTGTGTATGTGTATGTATATGTATGACGCGATTGTGACTTGATTTCTTGCTTGGTTGTGCTTGAATGATGTTAGGTATGCATCCTAAGGTTTAGGATGGTCGATTTAGGCTTAAAATGGGTTTAGATGAGTTTGGGGGCCGAAAACCCTCGCGCTGCAGTCGGGTTGAACTGCATTCTGCATCAGTTAGGGCTAGGCGACCGACTGGAGGCCGAATGGAGGCCATACGGCCGATTAGGGTGCGATTGGGGTCCATTCGCACGATTGGGGTTCATTCACACGACTGGAGGTCCAGTCGCATGGGGTCATGCGACTGAGGGTCCATTCGCACGACTGGATGTTCATTCGCATAGGTGTTCATCCGTATTAGTTCAATCGCATGATGTTCAGTCGCATGGAGGCAATGCACTGAAGGGTGTCCATACGCCCGAATAGGGCTGTTGAACCCGAGGAAGGTGTGATTGACTTCTGACTTTCGGGGGAAGGTGCAGATGTAAGTGTTGATGTAAAGGTTCCCATAAGAGTCTTTAAGATGACGATCGAGGTCTTAGAGGCACGTTGGGCATGATGAGGGTGAGGATGTTGTACGTTATCATGTATGATGTTGCCATGTATGATGTGATGTTGATGCATGTTTATGTTCCTTAATGTGATGTATAGTATCTTTCCTGTGGCTTTACTTGTTATGATGAATGAGCGAAGTATTATGTAACGTAAAGTGAAAGATAAAGAAGAGGAACATGATGAACGAATGAACGTCTTGCACACATCGGATACGGGGTCCTTCTTGGTGATTGACCCTAAATGTAGATCCTTACCGCTCACCCCTAGTACTGTGGCATACGTTTAGCTGTCATTCGTTGACTTCGGCCAGTAGCTAAGACTCATGGTTACTCCTAGTACCGTGGCATACGTTTAGCTGTCATTTGTTGATTCGGCCCGGTAGCTACGACTAACCGGGGTGTAGCACATGGTATTGGTTCGGGATGATGTCCGATGCGCAAGTAAGGTAATGGAAGAACGAATGAACGAATGAAGAAGATAATAATGATATTATCTATGTGTACGTATGATGTGTGATCATGTAAAAGTACGAACGGTTTCATATGAAAGTAAAGTATGTTTTATTTATAAAACTAGAACTCACTCAGCAACGCTGACTTTGATGTGTTTCCAGTTGGCAGGTAATGATTGCTGAGGATGGCACGGGCGACTACTCAGCCTTTTTGGGATGGCATTCTTTTGATTAATGTTTTTGCATGTAATGCGAACAAACAATTTTTGTAATGAATGTTGTATTAGTTTGCAAAAGCATTTACATGGAAATGAAAGTTTGTTTAGTTTTCTGCTGCGATTTATTAAATTCAAATGTAATTATATGTTTTATGTGCGATGAGAACCCAGCTGTAAGCATCCCGGGAACGGGGCCTTACAAAAGAGCATGTTGAGCTAAACTTAATTGATAAGGAGGAACAGTTAGTGGACTATGATTGTGAGCCAAAGTTTTATATAGTTGATAAGAGGCCAATGACTTAGGTGTCTTAGTTGAGTTCTGTTGAAGAAGATGTGGTTGAGATGAATAGAGAGGACTAGTTATATAAGGAGAAGACCATAAAAATAACACCTCTCTCCAAAACATCAAGAACTAGAGAGGAAGAAGATGGACAACAAGATTAAGAGTTGGAAGTACAACTCAAAGCTAAAAATGTTTATGATTAAAAGGCGTGGAGGCGGGATCTCTTACTTTCACAAAAGAAAGGCATTTAAGACCCTTCCTAAGCGGGATTTGAGGAAACTAGCAGAGATTCCCCTCCTAGACTCAAGTTTGAGTAAATGTGCTACTATGTTGGAGAATGAGATCCATTAGGGCTTTACAAATAACTTTGAAGCTTTTGGATATATGAAGCCCGAGAGGAGAAGGTCAAAGAAGCATCTGATTAGGTGACCGGGAAAGGATGGATCGTGTTGAAATTAAAGCCTATGAAGATCATCAACAGAGTGAGGATACCATCAAAAGCTATCAAGACTGCAGAAATTTGATAAATGGTTCATGACAATCAATTAGATAAGCAGTAATGAGGGTTAGGATGGAGATGAGATAAGGTTGTTTGATCCTATGGATGTATTCTTATTCAATGGTGAAGTTCTGAAGGTATTGTGCGAGAACAAGATAAAATTCAGAGCTGGAGAAGAGACAAAGACAGAGGCAAGCTTGTTTGAGTGGGTAGCGAACAAGGCTAGGGGCGTGAGATCAAAAATCAAGAAGCTCGAAAAGAGTGTGCAAGAACATGAGGATCTGGAGTCGGATGTTAGAGATTTGGCCCAATTGATGGAGAAGGCAAAGGCTGGAGTTGATCCCGTAGACCCGGCAGGTGAATACCCCCCTCTAGGAGTATTGATGATCAAGAATAGGACGGTATTCACCGTGTCATTAATTTTTGTTTAGTTATAGTTTATGATAGCTTAGAATAGGGCGGTATTCACCTATGGGAGTATTGATGATCAAGAATAGGATCTAGTTTAATTTTTTCTTAGTTTGTATTATGTGGCATGCAAAACTGCATGCGAAACTCCAGTTTCGCCTAGTAGTTTCTCATGCCATAGTGCATATAGTTTCGCATATTACGAAACCATATGCAAAACTAGGTCTTGTATATGTTTGTTTCTTAGTTCTTCATTGTGTAACTCTTGGAACTTTGTTTATTATTATAGATTTGAGTTCATTTCTTGTTTGTGTATTGCTAGGAGCTTATATTTTACATATTTGAGCATTATTCTTATTATTCTTCACAAATACTCTTACAAATGGGTCTCATGATTGATTTATGTTCATACCTCATCATTACTTGGTCCACAAGCTATTAGAATAAGTGATATCTTATGGATTTCAGTGTTAAACCTTCGACAAAAGCACGTTCAATCGATCAATTGGACCTGAATGATAAAACTAAAAACAAGATATGAATGTATTGAATGAAAAAGACTAAAAACAACACTTGTATTAAATATCCAATTTGTAATTAACACATCTTAAAAATGATGTATAATAAAAAAAATTAAATAATGTATAAAAATCTAGAAAACTAAGCAAAATAAGTACTTATAAATCAGAACTATGTCCAACCGCATTCTCAATCAAAGGACCAACATAAGCATCTTTGCACTTGAAAAAATTATGAATAGTGTGTCCTCTCTTTCCACATCTAGAATAAGTTGCTTCTTTTTTATTTCTACAAGAAGAAGCTAGCTCTTCTAAAGACCTAAATGTTTGTGAAAACCAAACCCTTTATCTCTAAAGACCATACTGCTCGTACGTGTTGCAACTGTATATAAGTGTTTAATAAATTAAAACAAAACAACACAACTAGTGGTTTACTGTGGATATAAAACTTCACAACAATAACTTACTAGAATATGCATATGCATATTTTTTATATAAAATAACACATTGTTTTAAAAAGCAACAAAGTAGATAAACATATATCGTACAACAATAATTAACTAGAATAGCAGAATGTCGTGTATGCCAGGGACATCAAGTTTTAGCTCTTTAATAATGAATTTGGTATAATCAACTAATTCAAAACTCATAGAAATGCATTTATTCATAGCATAATATATTTCACCTTGAACATCATACAATATTTATCTTGTGTAAATCTATTAATTTTCATTCAAATCATGTTTAGTAATTATGCTAGGTATTGAGAATTAGAAGCAGCTTAGAAATGGTCGCTACCTTACCAAGTGCGTTTAGGTCGCTAGTGGGTCTGGTAAGGCTATAAGATTAACGTGAGGAAGTACAAGCATATGAGCTAATGATAAAGTGGAATGATGATCTGTAACACCCTGATTTCTATTTAAACGAAAGGAAAAGAAAATAAATAGAAATAATAGAAATTGAGCACAAATGGAGGGGGATAAAGTGTACAAAGTACAAAACCTTATTATTTTAAGGATTTAAGGGGCATGGTCACCCATATCAAAAGTAGAAAGCTGCTTTTGCTCTCGGAGGAAGAAAGAAGAGAGAGAGAGAGCCCCGGTTCTAGAGAGAGAAAGAGGAAGAAGCAGCTTCAAAGGTAAGTCTTCTCTTATATGAGCTTGGTTTCAGCTGGTTTTCGAGTTCTTGACCAAAGTTCTGGTTGTTTAGTGTTTGTTTTCGGGATTCAAGAGCTGAATCGAAGGTGGGTCTCAAACTTGAAGTGTGTTGCTCAAAGGCTGCTCAAGGTGAGTTTCTAGAACCACTCTTTTACTGATTCTCAACTGGTTTGGGGCTATTATGCATACTAAGTAAATATTTTAAAAGAAACCATGGGTCTACAGCCTTATGTTCGAAATGATGTATGTATGTATGTATGTTTTAGAGTTGGCTTATCGGTTAGTGATGATGTTTGGCATACTTAGATGCCCTTAGTATGTTAGATCGGTGCTTGGGTATGGTTAGAATGATAATCGGGTGAATTTGATAGCATAGAAAACATTTCAAAATGTTTTAATGCGCCTAAATAGTTCCCATGCACCCAGCATTAGTGGCCATGTGCCTAAGTGTTGGCCATGCGCCCAAGTGTCGGCCATGCACCTAAACAGTGGCCATGCGCCTAAGTGTTGGCCATGCGCCCAAGTGTCGGCCATACGCCTAAACAACGGCCCATGCGTCTAAGTGTTGGCCATGTGCCCATGTGTTGGCCATGCACCTAAATAGTGCCCGTGCGCCCAAGTGATTGAAACGGCTAAGTTGGTGATGCGCCTAAACAGGTGTCGTGCGCCTGCATAGTAGCAAAGCGCCTGAACAGGGCAGAAGCGCCCAAATAGTGCCCATGCACCCAGACTGTTTTATACTTAGAATTTTTATGCTCATGCGCCTGGAAGGTCCCATGCGCCCAATTTGAACTTAAGGTTTCTAAGTGGTTTTCAAGGGGTAATATGGGGAGATAGGCCTGGTTATGATGTGATGGCTTATGTTTGATGTGTGTTATGCATGTATGATGTTTCATGTATGGTGATGGTGTACATTTATGATTATGTATATGTTCCCTATTATGTATGTATGTCTTCCCTTGGCTTGGCATAGAACGTTAATGAATGTAATAAAAGTATTATGTAACGTAAAGTGGAAGATAATGAAAAGAGGAACATAATGATAGAATGCATGCATTAATACAAGAGAAAGTATAGAAAGGCTTGCAAGCAATATGTACGGAGGTGCACGGCTCTAAATGCCTTAAGCTCTACCGCGTGAGGTTCAGCAAATCCTAAAGTGTGCACGCAAGGGTTCCAGTCTTTGTGACTAACCTTCTGTGGTGTTACCCATTTTGGTGGGGGTGTTGTTACCTATTTTGGTGTTGTTACCCATTTTGGTGTTGTTACCCATTTTGGTGTTGTTACCTATTTCGGTGGGGGTGTTGTTACCCATTTCGGTGAGGGTGTTGTTACCCATTTCGATGGGGGTGTTGTTACCCATAATGTTGGGGGGTGAAATATATGATGATTACTCGAGTTACGTATAACTTCGGGGGTGTGGCATAAGGCCAAGCATAGGTATGAGGTGAGCGACTTTGTGTTGCAACAGACTCGGATAGAGTTCAATCCTTGTGATTGACTCATATGGGATCTTTGTCGCGTATCCCGATGTTGTGTCAGTCTTCGGACATGAGTCTGGGGTTTGTGAGCAGGCCCCGACACAGCATCAGCTTTCGAGCATGAGTCGGGGATATTGCATGAGACAAGATTCGAGTAATAAGAGTAATGAACGAAAGATAATGTATGAAATGAACGTTAATGAATTATCGTAATAATGTACTGAACAGGATCCTTGTCATTCGACCTTAGTGATCGTGGCTGAGCGCCACGAAAAGGGTAAAGTCTGACCGGATCTAGAAAGAGAAGTGAACGATAATATAATACGTTGAATGAACGAAGTTAACGAACGTAATGATGAAGATAATAATGATATTATCTGTATGTACGTATGATGTATGATCACGAACGATTGTAAAGTATAGTATGATTTTGAAATAAAGTAAAGGACGGTTTTAACGAAAGTAAAGTATTTTATTATAAAAACTAGAACTCACTTAGCGTCGCTGACTTTTGTATGCATGATAGTTGGTAGGTATACGTTGATGCTGAGGAGTTGCAGGCATGGATGCATAAGCTACTGGGAGCATTTTGGAGGCTGGCATCCGTATTTTGACATGTCTTTGTATTTTGGATAAAAACAAATGTTGTAAATGAATAAAATGACATGTTTTTAGTTATAAATGACAGTTTTAAATTCTGCTGCAAAATAAATATACGTTTTATAATGTTTTATCTGCAATGAATGACCAACTGTGAGGTGCCTGGGAATGGGGGCCTTACATGATCGGAATAGGAATGTGAAGTGGTTCAGAAATGAAAGTTTTAAAGGTGGTGGGAAGAAGGAGAAGGTGGATGACCAAAGGTTGATGAAGGAGAGTGTTGATGGTATGAACAAAATATAGTGTAGTGAAAGTCTTAATGGTGAGCATAGGCTACGGAAGACATTATGTGTTTAAGATGAAAAGGTGGTGCATATGTCTAAGGATCATATGAAAACAATTAAGTATATTAATTGTCAGAAGATGGATCATCTGATTAGAGATTGCAAGAAGCCAAGTCAAGAGGGTTCAGGGACTAGAAAGAGGATTGAGAAAAGAGGTTGAGAAAAGCCAAGGTAAGGGATTTTACTATGATAAGAGAGGAGGCAAAGCAAATCCCGACGTCATGTCTTGTATGTTTCTAGTTAACTCTATTTGTGCATTCGTACTTTCCGACTCCATTATTAGTAAGAGTTTTATTGCTACTGTATTTTGTGATAAACTAAATGGTAGAAGTAGAAAGATTGGATGTGCCCTTAGATGTAGAAATTGTTATTGGTAAGTCTACCAAAATATTTAAACTAATACATGATTGTGATAAAAAAATAAAAGGTCATAATATTCTTGCTACATTGTTTATGATGACCTTAGGAGGATTTAATGTGATATTTAGGATAGTTTGATTAATGGCCTATGAGACTAATATCATGTTTCGCAAGCAAATGATTCCAATAACAAGGCCCGATGGCAGTTCATTTACGATTTATGGGGACAGAATGTGTATGATTCCAAAATTGAAATTAATTATTACAGTTGAAAAGTATATAAAGCGAGGATGTGGTTTCAAATTTGAGGATATGGATATTGGTACTAATAGTGATGTATACAATCTGAAATTATAAATATTCAAAATTCGGATTTCTGACTTTGAACATCCCTAATTAAAAGTAAAGGAGCAAGATACTCTAAAGTTTGTATTTGGCACGCATTAAGGACACTATGAGTTTCCTGTGAAATTTTTATTGGTTAACAAATGCATAGCTGCTTTTAAGGATTTAGCGACCCATGCATGTCGACCTATGTTGGATAAATCAGTTATTGTGATCAATAACTATATCTTGATTTACTCAAGATGTGAAGAGAGCATGTTAATCATATCAAGGAAGTGTTAGAAACACTTAGGAAGGAAACATTGTATTCAAAATCTCCAAGTGTCAATTTTAGCTACGCGAGGTTTAGTTTCTAAACCATGTTATTAATCCCAAAAAGATCATGGTAAAATTGAACTCCCTTAAAGACGTCATCCAAGATTTCATAGATTCTTGGGTTTTTCTAGAAACTTTAGAAGATTCATTTAATATTTCTCTAAGATGGTTGCACTATAGATCAGTTGAACAAGACTTTTTGCATATTAGCGGATAATAGATATGGAATCTTATTAACTATTTAATAACAAGCACACAAACAAATTTACTTGAATGAAATAACACAAAGGAAGTCTTTTAAAGTATTCACTTATTTATCTTCACTGATTACAGAATGCAATAAGTTGAATAAAAGTGGACAAAAAATAACTAACCCACAACTATATAAGAGTGATGTATTTTATACTGTAAAAGCTAAACACTTTTATAAATCTTGATAAATTGTATAAGGTTTAGGATTAGTGGTATGTTATAGCCATTGATCTACAAATTATAGCATACCCCGAATGTGTAATATAATTGGCTACAATACAATGTACAAAATAGACAAAAATCATCATAGCATCGTATCGGCAGTTGTAGCGTGATGGTATCACCGTTACTCTTCAGCACTAACATCTTTATCTACAAAAGAAGTGAATTAGCACATCCTTTGATATTCAATAGATAGGCATAGTGCTTACTCATAGTAGTTCAGCAGATAAGTCATCAGATGCAGTCTTTAATAGGTAAACTTATCTTTAGTACGTTGACTTTATTGGCAGATACTATTGGCACTTAGTTTCCAGGTAGCTTCATCCTTTCTATATCCCAACAGATTCATTGAACAAAAAGAATTTGAAGTTCAAGTGGGAAAAAGATCAGGATGATGTGTTTCAGGAGTTGAAGATAAGGTTGACTCAAGCCTTGTCTTGGAGTTGCCTAGAGGAAATGAAGATTCAAATGTTTATTCAAACGCTTCGTATTCGAGATTAGTTTGTGTTTTGATGCAACAAGGGAAAGTTACAGCATATGTCTTCAAACAATTAAATATTCATAAGGTTAGTTATCCTATGCATAATTTTGTAGTTACTGGCCATACTATTTGTGCTAAAATATTGAAACATTACTTGTATGAGATTAAGTGTACCATCTTTACTGGTCACAAAAACTTAAAGTATTTCTTCAAGCAAAAAAGTCTTAATATGAAACAAAGAATATGGTTGGAATTGTTTAAATACTACGAATGTGAGATTCATTAATATTTGAGCAAAGCCAATCTTGTACTCAATGCTCTAAGTCATTGGGAAAGGTTCGAGCCAATTTGAGTAAGAATTTGTTGGCTAATTGTGCACCAAACCAATGAGGCTCAAATTTCAATAAATATTGATTTGGCACCACACATGAGGTGTTATAAAATGCCACTGCCTCATCGACTATATATCATGTCTCCTGCGAATAGTTAGGCAAGAAGCTGTATCACGGTTATGTCGAGCTCGAACCTAATCATGTTAGTACTTAAAATCACCAAGTGCTAATCCAATGCTGCTATACATAATTATGTGTCGATCTAACGCATTTACAACAAAAAAATACTTGCATTAAACATATTCCACATATCACTAACATTTCAATAAGACTTGCATTAAACATATTCCACATAAAAACCTTATTTCACTATCAAATACATTAACCCTAGCTCCTAAAAATATATTAACAATAGGAAATACCTTATTTAGTTGTCAAATACATTAACCCTAGCTCCTATAAAAACAAAGATACAGCTAGGAAGCAATATTGTCATAACAGTAGTAATGAAATCATATTGTTACTATTGCCTCATTAATTACTATCATAAATATATTTCTTTAAATCATTGGCAACTTCAACCTTGTTATTTTATAGTTATTAACATTATAAAAATTAACATACCCTTTTTTATTATTAATTAATTTATTTGTTAGAAACAAGCCAAATAAACTTTCTGTGTTAATGCTCATGAACCAAGCGTTAGCAACTTTTTTATTTTTACACCTCTTAAGCCTTCTCAATTTACTGTTAATTATCTTATGTAATTTTTACTGTGTCAGTTTATTTAAATTTTAAAGCATTGACTCACACACTATTTAATCGTATTATATTTATATTAACTTTTATCATAGAACTAAAATTCTCTACCACTAAAAAATAACATTTCTATTATGACCGTTAAGCATGCTTTTAAATTTATATTAACTTTTATCATAGAACTAAAATTCTCAACCACTAAAAAATAACATTTCTATTACACATTATAACCGCTATGTTACAAGCTCTTTTTATGTTTGCTTTGTAAGTTAAATATTAATTTATTGAGTTAAATATTAATTTATAGAGTTAAATGCATTTTACATCCCTGATGTTTCATATAAAATATTATTTGAATCTAAAAATTTAAAATGTTATCGTTTGCATCCAAAGGTTTCACTAAAATTATCATTTGAATCCATTTCGCTACACCTAACTAACAAGGATAATGTTTTATGTTAACTTTAAAACATGAAAGTTATTTTAGTCAAAACAATTACAAAATAAAGAAATAACTCACGTAAGGGTTTTATGTGTTCCGTCTCTTTTGATATTATGATTTTACTCTATAATAGTCTTTTATTGTTTTTGTCTTGTTAATGTATTTTGGTTTAGTAATCATGTTACTTTTGCCCGTTTTGTTAAATATAGATCCTTTGGTTTAAAGTTTAATTATGGTTACGATAATTGATGTTTTATGATTATTATGGTTATTATTATTGTTCTAATATTTTTATGATAATCTATCTTTTATGGTTATGATTCAAATAATTTGCGTTATATGACTTGTTTGTTTGTTAATATATATTTTTGTTATATGTTTTATAAAGTTAATTAAGTCACATTTAGATAGTTATCATTATATTTTATTTTATTTAATAGGATGTCCAAAGGTGTATTTCTTGATGAAATGAAAAAAATGCTAACCAAACATTCCTGTTAAATTAAAATCGCAATTATGATTACCAAAAGAAACCGAAAGGCTAAAATGTCTCACGTAAGGTTGTTTTTTTTATTTTGTAATTGTTTTGACTAATATACCCCTAAGGAGTAGTTAAGTGGATTTAAATGGCAATTTTTGTGAAACTTTTAGATGCAAATCGTAAAATTTAAACTTTTGGATTCAAATGACAATTTATATGAAACCATAGGCACGTAAAACGTATTTAGCTCTTAGTTTATGTACAAAAAATATATCCTATTTTATGTGCAAATTGTGTCAACAAAAATACCTAACTAAGGTTTGAAACATGTATTCAAATTTGAAAATACGAAATAAACATTAAACGCTCCAGAAATCATTATTTTCACAAATGCTAATAAAATTTAAATGTATATATTGTGATAGTTAAAAAAAATTCTAAAAGCATCTCAGTTTCCCATAAGATATAATGTTTTGCGTTTCTCCAACCCCCGCATTTGATGCATCATGAAATTTAGGAGCATGCCTTCCTCATGTAGAGTTGGCCCAAAATTAACTGGAATATTAATATAATAAAATAAAAATAAAATAAAGTTAAAAGTTAACGACAAAGAAAATAACTAATGGCTACCATAAACTTGGAGAATCCAAATATCGAATTTAATAATTTAGCCAATACTATAGTAGACGCTTAAATATATTATTTTAACTAATTTTGCGTTCACAGCACCAAACGACGATGTCTCAATTAAGTTGGTGTGTTTTTAAACAAAAAATTGTGTATATTATGTATAACACTTAAAATCAAACTTAGATAATCTGAGAGTCGTAAAAATCATTTTCAGATCAAAATTATTCGATGGTTGATCCAAATAAATTCATCGGATACAACTCAGACGAGATCAATAATTAATATTTTGTGTTGTGTGAATTTCGTGAACTAAAAGAAAAAGAATTCGAGAGAAAATTGACCAACCTTGATAATCCAATTCGATTTGAAGGAAAAAAACCGGGAAAAACTATCATTTGGCAGTTTAATTATTTTTTTTTTTTATTTTGTAATTGTTTTGACTAATATACCCCTAAGGAGTAGTTAAGTGGATTTAAATGGCAATTTTTGTGAAACTTTTAGATGCAAATCGTAAAATTTAAACTTTTGGATTCAAATGACAATTTATATGAAACCATAGGCACGTAAAACGTATTTAGCTCTTAGTTTATGTACAAAAAATATATCCTATTTTATGTGCAAATTGTGTCAACAAAAATACCTAACTAAGGTTTGAAACATGTATTCAAATTTGAAAATACGAAATAAACATTAAACGCTCCAGAAATCATTATTTTCACAAATGCTAATAAAATTTAAATGTATATATTGTGATAGTTAAAAAAAATTCTAAAAAGCATCTCAGTTTCCCATAAGATATAAATGTTTTGCGTTTCTCCAACCCCCGCATTTGATGCATCATGAAATTTAGGAGCATGCCTTCCTCATGTAGAGTTGGCCCAAAATTAACTGGAATATTAATATAATAAAATAAAAATAAAATAAAGTTAAAAGTTAACGACAAAGAAAATAACTAATGGCTACCATAAACTTGGAGAATCCAAATATCGAATTTAATAATTTAGCCAATACTATAGTAGACGCTTAAATATATTATTTTAACTAATTTTGCGTTCACAGCACCAAACGACGATGTCTCAATTAAGTTGGTGTGTTTTTAAACAAAAAATTGTGTATATTATGTATAACACTTAAAATCAAACTTAGATAATCTGAGAGTCGTAAAAATCATTTTCAGATCAAAATTATTCGATGGTTGATCCAAATAAATTCATCGGATACAACTCAGACGAGATCAATAATTAATATTTTGTGTTGTGTGAATTTCGTGAACTAAAAGAAAAAGAATTCGAGAGAAAATTGACCAACCTTGATAATCCAATTCGATTTGAAGGAAAAAAACCGGGAAAAACTATCATTTGGCAGTTTAATTATTTTTTATTTTTTATTTTTTATTTTAAATAACCAATAGAAATACGTATCTTTCAGCTCGAATTTCACATGTGAAATCTTTGAAAATGGATATGAAATGTATTTTTTAATGAAAACATTTTTACCAAAATACAAAATATCTTGGTTGACCTAGCAGCTCGACCCCCGCCAAGAGGGTGTTGCCCCCTTGAAACCCCCATTGCTTAGGGGTTTCTCCCTACAAAGATTTTCAATATCGAAGTTCATAATACACTCAAACAAGTGTGCATTCTACACCTTCTAACTTGTTTGATGAATATTATAATCACGTTGGTCATTAATCAATCTCATTACACTAAAATATTTAACATATTAGAAGTAGATGGAGTGATGGATGCCCATTGACATATAACCTAGTGATATTAGTAATTGTCCGTCATAATGTGCGTTTAAATTTTTATAATATAAAATTATGTGATATTTAATAGGAAAAGTCATCGTTAAAAAAGTATACAGGTGGATGTTTGAATTCTTGTCACAAGATTAACTTTCCATTCATCATACTTACAATTTCTTGACGTAAATCAATCTTTCTACTAAAATAAAATAGTAACTTGAGGTGTTACGTGGCAATATCATATCTTACTCAACAAAAGTTCCTCGCATCTCACTCATTTTAAATAATTACCTTAATTACTAACTACTAATAATATTAATTAATATTCTTTTACATTTAATAAATAAAAAAATATATATTTACTAATGTTATTTCTAAATAAAAAAATTATAAAATAATACTTTTTTCTAAAGCATACAACTTTTTTTTAAAATACAAAATATTATAAAAATTGGTACTTTTAAAAAGTTTGATTTTTTAAAACTAAGAATAATTAATTTGGGAGTTATAACAAGAAAAAATTTTAAAAATAACGTTTTTATACGGTTTGTTTTTGAACAAGATGTTTATTTTTTTGCAAAAATAATAAAAAACAGTTTAAAAAGTTGATATCACTGTTTTATTAGTTATAGTTATTTTTCATAAGTATTTTCAGTCATATCATATCTTTGAATATCATTTTATACTTAATAAATTTAATTATATTAATATTTTATTTATTTAACCCGTGTAATACACGGATTACTAAAACTAGTAAGTATATATATATATATATATAACAATTAATTCTTAAATAGATATTAAGAAGAAGTTCGAAATGATATTAATTTTTTATTATGATATACAAAATAATTTCGTAATTATAAGCAACTGTCTTTTTAATTTATTATTAAATAAAGTAAAAATTGCTAAACTCTGGCTACGTAAATTAAAGTGAATTGTAGTTTGTTTTTAATGTGTTTTGGTCGTATTTTATTATATTATTTTTATTTAAAAGGAATTTTTATTATATTTGGCTTCAAAGGTTTGAAAAAGTTGTTATTGTCATCCAAAAATGTTAGTTATATTATTTAAAAATGTTAAATATTAATCGTTATAAGGGTATATATGTAAGTACGTTTTCATATAAAAACAAAATCCTAATTTATGTTTTACGTGTTGTTGATAAAATTTCATTCACGGCATTCATGTTTTCGAATAAAAATGATAATATTTTCAAATTTTAGGGAACCAGATAGAGAAAAATTATTTTTAAATAAAATGACAAATATGATCAAACAAATGAAAGAAAATAACAATTAGCTCTTAAATTAATTACATACTCAACTTCTCAAACTAATAAATTGAAAATTTTATTTGTTTCAGGGAGCTTAAAAAATGTTTCTCACCAATAAACAAGATTCTAGTCTTATTATAAACTAAATTGTAAATTTACAAGTATGATGAATTTTATAAATAAAAAAAGAAGAATAAAGGTTTAAGGGTGTGTTTAAAAAGTGGGAAAAATTCTATTTCAAATCAACTAACTCACGATGTTTGACTTTTGAATGAACACTTAATTTCATTATCATTAAATGCTTTTATGACCCTTTTACCCTTTTCTTCTCCTTTTATACCCCTCAACCTTCCAATCCTTCAAACCATTTCTCATCTTCAATAACTATGAACACCCCATCATCACTCCATATCACCACCCACCCGACCAAAAGAACCTCGATGACGATGGCCGCGAGAAACGGACCGGTAACGTCTCCCAAAAACCTCAAAACCTTTCGTTTATTTTTCTTTAAACAACAGCACCTAGAATTTTTCTAGATATAATTTTCCCTAAGTCTTGATTTTAATTTGCTATCTAGGGACATGGGTGACCGCGAGTGCACACATTATAACCGCTGTGATCGGGTCCGGGGTGTTATCGCTTGCATGGGCTATTGCGCAATTGGGTTGGATTGCGGGTCCAGCCGTTCTCATGACTTTCTCGTTTATCACTTACTTCACGTCCACCCTCCTCGCGGATTCGTACCGCGCACCGGACCCCGTGTACGGAAGCGTAACTACACCTATATGGATGTGGTTCGAGCCAGCCTAGGTCCAAAATGGTTAAGTTGTCTATATGTTTATTCATTTTTAGTGGTTAAGGTTGTGACAGGGGTAAATTTGTCTTTTTGACAGGAGGAAAAAAGGTGCAATTATGTGGGATTGCTCAGTATGTGAATCTTGTTGGGGTTACAATTGGTTACACAATTACTGCTTCTATAAGCATAGTGTAAGTAAATAAATATTTATATGAATCTGTGTATATTAAATTATCTATTAATAGAGGTATCTAGTTAAAATGTGGTTTTGTAGATGCCAAATATATATTTGTAATTTTTTTTTTGGTTTAATTTAGGGCGGTGAAGAAATCAAATTGTTTTCACTACTATGGACACGACGCAAATTGTAAACCATCGAATTACCCATACATGATTCTGTTTGCGTTGATTCAGATCGTGTTAAGCCAGATACCGAATTTTCATAAACTGTCGTGGTTATCGATACTAGCAGCTGTCATGTCTTTTGCTTACTCACTCATTGGACTCGGTCTTTCTGTTGCTAAAGTCGCAGGTAAATCTTCATCTACGTACTTTTATATGCAATACTTTTTATAAAAAGTTTAGATGGTAATAATAATAATAATATTAGTACATTTTCTTTAATAAATAGGAGGGGTGCATACAACGACAACACTAACAGGTGTAGAAGTAGGACCAAATTTGTCAAGTGCAGAGAAGGTGTGGCGAACATTTCAAGCCATTGGAGACATTGCTTTCGCTTATGCTTATTCAACTGTTCTAATCGAAATTCAGGTTTATATCGTTTTACTTGTTTATTTATTTATATATTTATTTCTTTCTTTGCTTTTTTTTTGTTTTTTTTTTTTTGCTATAAATTATTACTACTTTAGTATTTATGTATCTTAAACCATAATTAATAGGACACTGAAGATGTGACTCATAGAAATTAATTTTATAAAATTAGAAAAAATCTGATGTACATGCAAAATTTATATAAGTAGTCACTCCTAAGGGTAGTAGAACTAGATGCACAACTCAAAATATCGAAATTACTCAAATGAAAACAACCAATAAAAAAGAGTCACTTTATTTTTAATTTAATGCCAAAAAGAAAAAAGAAAACAAAATTTTGATAGGGGCACAACCTAAATTCCTTAGAAAAAAGAAAAAAGAAAAAGAAACTAAACAATCCAAATTGGTTTACCAATGGCTCGGGTAGTAGTCAGTAAGATTGGAAGCCAAAATGATTAACACCGAGCACCTTAATTATACATTACAATTAATTTACATCAATCAATCATAAGTTAAACCTTTGCCTTAAATGTTTTGTCATTAAACCAAACCCCCCTTGATTAACACCTAATTAAACAGTTTGAAAATAATATATAAGTATTTTCTAGAAAAAATATTATTTGATGATAATAAAGATAAAAATATTAATGAAAAAGACAAAGAACGTATTTATCTTATATGACAGATGTCGCATTGTCTCTGTCTTTCTCGTATGACGCGTATAAAACCAATCTTTCCATAGCACAACTAGTCCAAAAGTATCCATATATGTCAAAAATAGTCCTTCTAGTTAGAAAGATCTCACATGTATCCACAATATTATTCCATGTGCATACTCCTCCACCACAAAACACTAGTGTCTTATACCAAACCATTCAAGTCTTGTCAATTGAATGTTTGGTCATTATCACGTATGTAACTAATTTTTTATGTGGTTCGTGATCACGGTTCTAAAAAAACTTATAATTCTTCTGGTGTTTGGTTGGAATCTATATTTAAAATCTCTAAAGTTTATGCGCTTATGATAAACCGTTTTAGGAAAAAGTTGCAAGATGTAATTGTATAAAGGGTAAGATTCTTGTGGACCATTGGACCTCAAATAATGGTGATTATAGGCCATGAAATGTGTTTGGAGTTATCGAAGAAGTTGGGATAGGTGGGGTTAGATGCTTTGAAAATACGAACTTTTGGCACAAATATATCCTATTTTTTTACCTTTAATATTCTGGCAAGTGCCAACCATGTGAAATAATTTGGAGTCACTAAAACTATCAGTTTCTTTATATTATATAAAAAGTAATTTATGTGTTTGATATGAATACCTAAAAGTATGTTTGGTCATGAGATGGAAATATATCACAATTAAAATAGGACAGATAGTATTTTGTGTTAAATGAATATATAGATATATATCTATAGATACTAATAAAAGAAAATTTTTCTTGTCACTTGTCATCTTCATAAACAAGATTTTTAACACATGTCATTCTTCTAAACATCTTCATTTTATTTTCTCTTCAAAAGAGTATCAAAATAGTTTAAATACTTAAACAACTTCTTTCTCTTCATAAAAATTAATTTGATCAATTGATACATTTTTCTCTCTCATCTACATTTTTTTAAAATCAAACTATGTTTAAAAATAAATTTAATTACGAAAATTAAAATTATATATTTTCTAAAACATTAAACCTTTTGAAACAAAACATTTTAAATCGGTCATTTTTTAAAATAGTTATAAAAAGTATGGAATATTTTAAATCGGTCATTTTTTAAAATAGTTATAAAAAGTATGGAATTTTCTAAAAGTTGTTTTATTAAAACAACCAGAATAATTAGAAACTTGAGCTTTTAATAAACAAGATCTTTATAAACAATAAATTTTATAAGAAAATCTTAAAAAAAATTAAAATAATACTATTTCGATAAGAGAGTTAAAAATAGTATAATTGTTTTATCTCTTGAACAAGTACGTAGATATAATTTTATACATATCTTATATTAAAATATTGTATTATAACTTTTCATGTTTATTACCAATTATAATCCATTTAATAAATGAGTTTTTAGACTATTTATTTATCTATATATTTATCCATCTATAACGTATTTATTGTTTATTTATTTGAAATAATTATTCATATACAATTATAATAATATTTTATACTAAAACATAGTTTTATAATTCATAAATTTCTATTACTAATTATTTATCATTTTATTTATTCAACTCGTGTAATACACGAGATATTAATCTAGTTTTATATATTTGAAACATATATCTATTAGGGGAATATATTAGATATTTATGTTGTTATATTTTGTGTTGTTTGTGATTGATGTGATCTTATATATCTAATGATTTGATTTATTAAAATTTTAATTCACATTATGTCACATCTCATAGGTCAATTTTAAATGGTATTTCTTTGAATGCAAAAGTAACTTATTTGAAAAGAATAAAAACACACACACACGTGTGTGGTTTATTCTTGTTCTTATATCAATTCACACCCTTTACGTAGCTTCATCTTTTAATC
Organism: Flaveria trinervia; assembly: GCA_025506515.1. Classification (NCBI taxonomy): domain Eukaryota; kingdom Viridiplantae; phylum Streptophyta; class Magnoliopsida; order Asterales; family Asteraceae; genus Flaveria; species Flaveria trinervia. The sequence continues at coordinate 66,473,157 of CM046452.1, read as the reverse complement.
ATGTTTTTACCAACTCTATAATTAATAATAGCATTCACATCGGGGGTTTTTTAATCTCTATAACCATATCAAAAAAAATCAATTAAGTTACATCTTTAACATTTTTGTTATTATTTTTTCTTTATTCGCGTCTATTTTAAAAATATTAAAAAGTTTATAGGAGTGGACAATAATTTTTTATATATACAGATAAACAGTAATATTTTATTTTTCCTTTAACTTATAATCACTTACAATTATGTTTCTATAATATTATGAAATAAACTCACAATAACATGGTGAAACTACTTCGAATGCTAATATATCGCTGTTTTTTTTTCTTTGGTTTTCAAAGAATTTTGATTTATACTTGTACAATTTTGTGAAGTGTTTACGTAGGATAGTGATTGTTTTTATTAACTATACACAAATCAGATAAAGATTTAATACTGTTTATATTTTCTAATTCAAAACAGCAACTCGTCTATTATGTTAAACATCTAAGCCTTTTAGAATACTCGTGTTTGAACATAAAAAGAAATATGGTAAATACACCACGAAAACCATATAAGAAAAGGCAATGATTATTCTATATTAGAATTAGTGTGACATTATTTTTTAAGATTAATAATAATAGCAATAACAAGTTATCTGAACACAGGATACCCTGAGATCACATCCTCCAGAAAACAAGATGATGAAAAGAGCATCACTTGTTGGAGTTTCAACAACTACATTGTTTTACATGCTTTGTGGGTGCATCGGTTACGCGGCATTCGGGAACGATGCACCAGGCAACTTCTTGACCGGTTTTGGCTTCTATGAACCGTTTTGGCTCATCGACATCGCAAACATCTGCATTGCAGTCCACCTTATTGGTGCATATCAGGTTCATACTGTTACTTCAACTTCTTTTTCTTTTATGATGAATATGTTTCATTACTAAACTTGTTAAAAATTCCAGGTCTTTTGCCAACCTTTATTCGGGTTTGTTGAGATGAAATGCAGCCAACGATGGCCCGAGAGCAAGTTTATAACGACTGAGCGTGCAGTTCGCGTGCCGTTTTACGGAGTGTATCCCGTCAATATGTTTAGGCTGGTGTGGAGAACCGCATATGTGACGTTAACTGCATTGGTAGCAATGATTTTTCCCTTCTTCAATAGCTTTTTGGGGTTGATAGGGGCGGGTTCATTTTACCCTTTGACAGTTTATTTCCCCATAGAGATGTATATCGCTCGGGTCAAGATACCCAGGTTTTCATTCACCTGGGTGTGGCTAAAGATCCTCAGTTATACTTGTTTAGTGGTGTCATTGGTTGCGGCTGTTGGATCCATACAAGGATTGTTGAGCGATCTCAAGAAATATCAACCGTTCAAGACGGAATAGATGTTATAACATATGTCGCAAAGTAGCATTTGTAATAGTTGCTTATGTTATGAAGTAATGGTAAAAACTTGCTTTGTAATGATTCATCTTTTTGCTTTCATCATCATGATTATTCCGACTAGCTACAGTCGGTTATGGTTTCGACAAAATAAGAGTAGGTAGTGACCACCTTCTACACCAACTTTTGTGAATTTCAATTTTCACTAAATAAATTCCATTTGCATTGACTAGTATGATTAACCATCACACCGAAATGGCAAAACTAGCGGGTCATGCACATAAACCCAACAGTTTGCATATAATAGCTATGCCTCGAATCATGAGGAACTTTAATCGCTTTAACACGCACACATAATTTGATATAAAACGCAACTTAAATCAACAGTAAACCCTAAATACTCTGTCAAGAGTTGCAAAAAAAATACCATCTTCTGCAATCATATGTATTAAATGCTCAGGAAACGATATAAACACTAAACATAAATAACTTTCTCGACATCAAGTTAAAAAAATAAAAATAAAAACATGCTAAACAAGTTCAAGATTTGGAAACTTACAAGAAAATGCAGAACACAGAAACAGCAAATCTGGATAAAACATGTCACTGAAATCTTTAACTCGGTATAAAGTTATAAAAAGCATAAAAAAAACCTTTATATTCTACATAAATGCACAACTAACAAATAAATGCGCAACTAACAAATTGTTGTGTACCAAAACAAATCATCAAGAACCTTCGGTCTCACAAATCACAAATGCTTGAATAAGAGACTGTGCAGCATGGGTTTGCTCTGGTGTACCAGATATTATGATCAAAGTTTCTTTTGCTCCAGGTTTTGGGTCAGTTATGGTGATTTTCGCATCAGAAATCTGAAACAACCAAATCACAGCCTATAATATTCTTTCCTTTCTAATCACGTTATTATTGTAATTTGGCACTTAAAGTCTTGAAATACAAAACATGACTTACATACCTCGCGTATTTGTTTCAGACATCCACCATCCTCTCCATATATAGAACGAACACAGGACAAGGAACAACCACTTCCACCGTGGTGTTTGTGATAATGGCTTGGTGATTTCCACTGCACCGATATAAATGTAAACAATTATGAAGCAAAATTATCTAATTAATTGAAAGAGGCATTTGTGGGTTTATAATGATACACACCCTCCAAATCCACCCATTCTCCTTTGGGGCCTCCTCCAAAGTCAGGAAAACCTAAAGGTCCACCTTCAGTACCCTGCAATAAAAGTGCATATATAAATAAATAATAAAATACATTATATAAAATGTAAGTTAACAGTTTTTTGATGATGATAAATAACACATTCAAAATTTAAACATACAAGGTAACTAACTAAAAAAACATTTTTTCTCATTTCAACCACATCCAAATCCCTGAACACATTGTCAAACAATTATACATATCCGACGTTGACGTTATCAAATTTAACTAATTAGGTTGCTCCAAAATTAAGTTCATATCATCTTTTTATAGAAGAGTAAATGCACTCTGGTATAATTCATATAACCCAAAAAATAAATGAAACAAGAGAAATTCATCATCTTGGAATTCCATATAGTACACATATCCATTCAAGAAAGCTCCATTCTAAGATAAGATGAATTACAAACAAATATAGCCATAGTTGTCAATAACGAATAGCGGTAAATAGCGACAAGCCACTGATATGCTATGTAGCAAATAGTGGTAAATAGTGACCACACAGGTTTAGCGATTAAGTAGTATAATATGTAAGAATGTTTTACATACAATAAATAAGCATGTTTAGCAATAAGGTAGTAGAAAATCTAAGCAATCACCCCCAAAATAGCTAAAACACTATTACTAAAAAATCCGCTTTGTAGTCAATAGCGGGAGATGGGTGCTACGCTACATAGCGCTCTATAGCCGATATTGACAATAGGGAACATACCTAATAAAATCTCACATGATAGTAGGGTTTAGGGAAGGTGAGACAAGAGGAAACCTTACCTCTACTTCAAGAGGTAGAGAGGATGCACCTAGATATGGTAAGATGAGTTAAAAAGGAAAAAGAAAACTACTATTTTGGATTTTTGATGCACAACAAACACTAAAACCATGACACAAACCAAAACTATATTTCCAGTTTGGTTAACCAAGCATTAAAAACTGAAAAAACAAAAATCACTATTGATTAACTTAAAAACAGGTACAATTCATCAGTTTTTCACTCTCAATTTTTTAACACCCTAAGACCATACCAACCAGGATAGATCTTCCTAGAACAAATAGCACCACGAAAGAATACCTGTGGGCCCCATGGTGTTGAAGATGGCAATCTTTCAGACATTAAGTGGGGGAAATCTGGTTGATCATGCATAAATGGTGGCCGATCATCATGCGGATTAAACCCACCATGCAAAGGATGCCCACCACCATCAAATCGGTTCAAAGAAGGGTACCTTCCTGGTGGTGGCGGTTCCCTCCTTCCCATGTATGATGGAGGAAACTGCAGTCCACGATCTTGGAAACCTGGAAATGCATCTCGGAAGTAATGATTCCGTAAACATGTGGTTATTTGAAAAAGAGCCTCATGAACTGGATCAAAGTCACCGTTTATCTGCTCAACCAAGATTTCCATTTGCATATGTTATATGGAAATTATAATATTTAGAAACCATGATCAAGATAAGGTCAAGAAGTCAAAGTCATACCTGAACTACTTCTTCATTTTCAGCAGCATACTGTGGAGTTTGATCCTTCCCTAATATACGAATATTTGCCCCAGTTGACTTTCTCATTTCAGAAATAACGGCACCGCCTTTACCAAGAATACATCCAATTTGATGTGCAGATACAATTACTTTTGCTGTCATCACCTTGGTCTCAGGTGCAGCCCTACATATCCTTGTTTGTACACGAAGAACAGCATCTTGAGGCGCACAAATTCGTTCATCTGGGTGCTGCATTAATTAACCATTTAATACTTGAAAGAACATACCAATAGAAACAGCATTAACAAAGATAAGTCTTGGTTGATTAATACCGCAGGTCCAGATATAACAATAACACGGTCATCTGACCCACGCATTTTGTCAAGGACTTTAATATCGCATCCAGTCTCGTGCTTAAGCGACTTCACAACATTTCCACCTTTTCCAATTACACCCCCCACTTTCTCATCAGAGCATATAAGACGATAAGTTAACATGTCTGTAAAAGGACCAAATCGCCCCCTGAAATTACCACCTGCAGGTAATGGTAATGACCCTCCATGAGGAGGAAAACGAGGATGCATGTCTTGTCGAGAATGAGAAGTGATATTATTTGCCGAAAAAGAAACACTGTCATGAGGTGGATGATCTAAAAGCCGTTGCGAAACAGAGTGAAGTGCTTTTCTAACCGCTTTCAATTCTCCAGAAATCTATACAAAAGTATATATTATACGTATATAAATTAATGACTCTTGTTTGAAAATGACTTCTTTGAATACAAACTGATCATAAACATAGAAGTACCTGAACCAATTCATCAGAAAAAGATGCACATGATGGAAGTTTGTCTCTAGGAAGAACCTGAATTTGGCAACCGCTTTCTGAGACCAATTGTTCAATTACACTGCCAGATTCTCCCAAAATGGTGCCCAGTTGAGAAGAAAGTATGAGTAGCCTCACAACAAAAGTTGTAGTTTTGTTGTTATGATCTTTATCTTCTCCATTAATCTCTGGCTCTCCTTCAACCATTTTCTCAAACACAAAAATCAGAGCCTTCTGCAAAGAAATAGCAACTCTTTCAGATTGCAAATCTTCCCCTGCAACAGCCTCATGTTTTCCTGCATCATTATTATCTTCAGTTTCTTGATTTATTTTAATTTCCTTAGCTTCTTCTGCATTATTGTTTTTCTTAATTTCATCTAACTTTCCATTCTCACTCTCAGATCCTGCAATGACAATCACTCGTTCATTGCAGCCAGGAACGCTTTCTTCAGCCCATATTTTTGTGCCGGATTTATGGCGTATATCTGATACAGCGTCACCATCTTTTCCAAAAACAGTTCCAATTTTATAAGCGGGACAAAGCACTCGAAAAACAATGTTGCCTGGAGTGGTTTTGAATGATGGATTTTGAGAAGTAGAATTAGTGACCTTCTGCAACTTCCCTTCTCTGATGGGTTCTGCAGCATTCTGATCATGTGATCTTTTGAAAGGCGTTAATTGAGATGACATATCCACAAAACAATCTAATCCCTAGCAAAAAGTAAAAACAAGATAACCCAAGATGATTGTTTATAACAGAAAAGCGTCAATCCGCATCAAGAAAGTAAATCACAATCAATGTATATCTCTCAATATAGTAAAACATAATATAATATGGTTAATTATCATGATACGTAATCTGAATCAAAAAGACACTTGATATGATCGTGGTGATGTATACAGGATATAGTGAATTTTAAAAGCGGTGATCATGATAACAATAAGACCATTATGACGTATGAAGAATAACAATGATCAAATTCCAAGTGATGAGTTAGTGCACAAAGATTGTAGTCCATTTTTTAAAACGACTCAATCTATTCCTATCAACCACCTATGCCTACAATTTACAAGATTTGAACCGTCGACCTCTTAGATAGAAGAAAGGCACCTTACCACTAGGATGTCCTCTTCAGGACTGTTGGTAGTTCGTTTTACGCTTAAACACTAATGAAAATTAACCTGCATTGTAACGATGTCTAGAAACTGATATGCATCAACTGCATTACATGAATGAAAAAGCTCCCAACCACAAAATAACTAAAGGCATGTGACATTTTGGCTTATAATTAACTGTGAATTACAATCAGAAAACAAAAATTACCGATCTTTAATTTCTCGTACAATTCAGTGAGCTTAAGTACGCTTCAAGTTTCTTGTCCAACAAGTGATAAACTCATATATCATCAATTGGTATCTAACAAACCCTAACTCCAAAAACTCAGACGACAAAACCGATTTTAGCTTCAATTTTATATCAGAATTCATAATCGATTTGAACAAACTCATACTGAATTGGCCAAAGGCTGAAACAAATACATGAAAAGGACACACAAACATACGATTGATTGAACAGAGAGTGAAAATAACTTGACCTAGGTTTTAAAAATACCTCTTTAGAGAAGATAACGAAGAACAATTACGAGAGAATGTGATCGCAGTATTCACTGGTACGAAGTTTTGAAGACTCTTCTGCACGATGAAGGGGTTGATTTGAAGCGGTGGCGATACGGTGGCGTTGCGGCAGCTCCGGAAGCCGTGAGAGTGACGATGGAGGGAAAGCTTTCACAGTATTGGTAATGACGGGGCAAAACGTATCTATAACTTGTTTTTATAAATATAAAATATGAAATAATAAAATCTGGCCTATTGACTTTAATTAATTTTAAAAATATAAAAGCTTAAAAAAGAAACTATTTTTATTAACAAGTTTAATTATATCATAAACAGATCGATAATTATCAGCTCTAATGAAAAGAGAAGTGTATAGGTTATGCACACGTGATAAATTATTAATATCAAACTAACATGTTATTTTTGGGCTACCATGGATTTCAATTGTATTAGGTTTCGAGTTACGAGTTAACAGGTCGAAATATTTGGTGAAAATGGTTTTATTTAGTAAGTGTAAAACATGATATTTTTCGCCAACTTTGAACAAAAATAAACACACATAACTTAAATTTGAGGTTAATATACTTATGTCATTTGGGTCTATGTTCTATTATAGGAGAGTTTTGTAACAAACTAAATGAATAGAATTAGGATGAATGGGATGTCAATATTTGAAATTATGTGTTTAAAATAGTACAGGGCCGTTGAAGGCTGGTCAAAATACAACAAAACAACACAAAGAGGAGAGTAACTAAACTTAATCAAATAGTGAACTGGATTAACCACAAGTAAAGATACTAAGAACACAAGTAATTAAGAGTCTGAACACAAGAGCAAGATACACAAGGAAATGGTTTTCAAGATTGTTGTATATTGCTTTCTCAATGTTATATTACAAGTATTACAAAGCATAAAGATAAAGTTACAAGAACATGAGATACTTATACTACATCCTACAGCCAGCCATACTATGAAAGCCAGCTGGATACAATTGACTAGACACAAAACAAAATCAATTGTAGAGTTGTAACACCCGAATATTTATTATTTTGAAGCCGGTGAAGAAAGAAAAGAAAATAAAGTCCAAAGTCGAGGGACCAAACTCGCCCACGAAAGAAAGTCGGGTGAGGGGGAGTATATAAGGGAGAGGGCAGCCCTTACCCTCTCCCCCACACTCACAAATCAGCCAAAGAAAGGGGAGAAGAGAGAAAAAGAGGAAAAAGTGTTGGTTCGGGTCGGTTCGGGTCGCCAAAATCGTCGTGAAGCAAGCCAAATCGAAGCTCTTGTCGTTGTGTTCGTTTATGTAAGTTCTAAGACCCCTCTTTTACTTGTTTTCAAACGATTTGGGGCTGGAAAACATCTGAAATCGGGTTTTTCGTATGTGTGTAAGTTGACCCGTTTGTGTTTGTGTATGTGTATGTATGATGCGTTTGTGACTTGATTGTGAGCTTGTGTGTGCTTGAATGGTGTCGTGGTATGCATCCCTAAGGTTTAGGATGGTCAATTTGGGCTTAAAATGGGTTTAGATGAGTTTGGAGGCCGAAAACCCTCGGCTGCAGTCGGGATGAACTGCATTCTGCATCAGTTAGGGCTAGGGGACCGACTGGAGGCCGAATGGAGGCCATACGGCCGATTAGGGTGCGATTGGGGTCCATTCGCACGATTGAATGTCCATTCGCACGATTGAAGGTCAATTCGCACGATTGAAAGGCCAGTCGCATGGAGGTCATGCGACTGAAGGTCCAGTCGCATAAGTGCTCATTCGCATTAATCCCATTCGCATGAGGTCCATCCGCAATGTCCATTCGCACGACTGGATGTTCATTCGCATAGGTGTTCATCCGCATCAGTTCAATCGCATGATGTTCAGTCGCATGGAGGCCATGCGACTGAAGGGTGTCCATACGCCCGAGTAGGGCTGTCACACCGAGGAAAGTGTAGTTTGACTTCTGACTTTCGGGGAAAAGTGCAGATGTAAGTTTTGACGTAAGGGTTCCTGTAAGAGCATGTAAGATGACGATTGGGGCCTTAGAAAGCATGTTGGGCATGATGATGATGTTGCATGTTTATGCATGTTATATATATGTATGGTGTTGCCCTGTATGATGATGATGAATGTGTATGAGGTGTTCCTTATTACGATGTATGTTTATCTTTCTTGTGACTTTACGTGTTACGTTAATGAATGAATGAAGTATTATGTAACGTAAAGTGAAAGATAATGAAAGAGGAACATAAAGTAAGAATGCATGCATTATTGAATGACGAATGAATGAAGGAAAGGTTTGCAAGCATACAATGAGGTGAGCAACGTGTGGTTGCAAAAGACTCGGATCGCAGGCAATCATGGAGATTGTCAATGGGGTGAGCAACGTGTGGTTGCAAAAGACTCGGATCACAGGCAATCATGGAGATTGCCAATGGGGTGAGCAACGTGTGGTTGCAAAAGACTCGGATCATAGGCATCATTAAGATGGCCAGAGAAAGGAGGTGAGCAACTCAGTTGTTGCAACAGACTCGGACAACACGTTATTGTGAAGTTGCCATGAGGTGAGCAACCCTATGGTTGCAAGAGATTCGGAAAGCATGCTATCGTTGAGATTGGCAATTGGGGTGAGCAACTATATGGTTGCAACAGACTCGGATCGCGCGAAGTCGTTGGGATTGTTAATGAGGTGAGCGACCCTGTTGTCGCAACAGACTCGAAGGAACGAACGTATAAAGGAACAAAAGATTAAGTATGAATGAACGTGAATGAATGATCGGAATAATGTACAGAATAAGATCCTTGTCAGTCGACCTCAGTAATCGTGGCTGAGTACCACGAAGAGGGTAAAGTCTGACCAGATCTAGATAGAGAAACAAACGATAATGTAACACGTGAATGAGTAAGTTAATGAACGGAATGATGAGGATAATACTGATATTATCTGTATGTACGTACAATGTATGATCGTGAACAAATGTAAAGTAAAGTATGTTTTATTTATAAAACTAGAACTCACTCAGCAACGCTGACTTTGATGTGTTTCCAGTTGGCAGGTAATGATTGCTGAGGATGGCACGGACGACTACTCAGCTCTTTTGGGATGGCATTCTTTTGATTAATGTTTTTGCATTGTAATGCGAACAAGTTATTTTGTAATGAATGTTGCATTAATTTGCAAAAGCATTTACATGGAAATGAAAGATTGTTTTAGTTTTCCGCTGCGATTTTATGAAATACAAATGTAATTATACGTTTTATGTGCGATGAGAACCCAGCTGTAAGCGTCCCGGGAACGGGGCCTTAAAAGAGTCAAAAAGGCAGATTGCTTTTTTGACTTTGTGACTATGACATGCCATAGCTCACATCCTTATCTATTACAAAAAGGATAAAGTACATGAAGTAGAAAGTTTACAGACTTAAGATCTCAATGTACAATTACCAAAAGCATGAACCTTTTCACCAACTCATGTAAGTTAGTGACTTTACAGAGTTGCAGCGGAAAGAAATCCAGCTTTATGAAAAAATACATCAGATAAAGCATGTTGTTAAAAATCTTCGGAAGAAATCTGTCTTCAAGTGTAGCTTCGGAAGACTTTGTCTTTGAAGCTTCGAAGACTTCATCTTTGGCTTCGGAAGATATTGGTCTTGGCTTCGGAAGATTTCATACTTAGAATATTTCTGTTGCATGTGTGAAACTTCCGAAGCATTCTTCTTCAGTACTTGTGCAGCATGCATGCAGAAAGACTTTGGTTGCTTCAGCCTCTATCCATATTCTCTACAAACTGCCCCTAGGCTGATGCTACCAAAACTCTTGAAGACTTTAGATATCAACAGTCCTCATCAGGATAATAACTAGCTCTTTCTTCATAAGATGATCTGGATCCTTCAGACTATCAAAGTATCTTCTCATGTCAAAGAGATCATGCAGAGGCAACTGAAACATGTCTTGCCAAGTATAGACATTCTCAATGCCATGATCTCTGATGACATGCCACCTTTCTGGATTTGTAGTGTATGTTCAGGACAAGATGGGTCTTTATGATGCTAGAGAAGCTATTGGAATGGGAGATGATAGAGCATCCTTTGGTTGCACATCCTCAGGATGTTTTGACTAATCCCGAGGTTCAGAAAAGGATGCAGTCTTCTTCTTCTTTGGCTTTGGTTTAGAAGCCATCCTATTCTTTCTCTTTACAACTTTTAATTGAGAAGACTGGCCTGCAGTACCGGATTGATCTTCATTGTCTTCTCAGTCCTCTACTCTCACAGGTTCAGATTGAGAGTGAGTCTGACCCTGTTGTGGATCAAAAGATGAAGCTTGCTGAGATTCAGTAGGAGGTCCAGGTTGTGATGTCTCTGGTCGTTCAACCTTAACCTCCACTTCAGGTGGGGCTTGACTTGGAGGAGAATGTAAGTCAACCAGTTCTCTACTTTATATCTTCTGCTTTATCACCCTTATATGCTCATCCATAGTGATAGAGACATGGGGCCAAGTCTCCTTCCGAAGAATCCATACAGCTTCAAGAAGCTCATCATCCTCTGCCTGTCAGCAGATTTCTTCATGCTTTTGTGGATGATGGCTCTTGACTTAGCAACTTCTTCCCTTAGCTTTCTTTTGGTTGTCTTTCTTTCCTTGACTATCTCAAGTTCAAGTTGTTTAAGATACTCAAACTCAATATAGTCAAAGGATAAGGGAAGAAGTGTTTCAGCTTGATAGAGGCCTGTGGCACTCAGGTAGTTTATCGTCTTGATCCTTTCTTCTTCTTTATCTACATGAGGTTCTTGTTGAACCACATCCTCATATGCAGGGCTATCTTGAACTGGGGAGAGAGTAGGCACATGCTTGTATAATCTTTTCTTTCTTCTGTCTTCTTTGATTTGTACTAGTAGCTATGCATCTTCTGCCGCTTTCTTCTCCCTTGACCTTTCCAGGTCAACCAGTTCATTGAGTTCCTCCAAGGGGAGAGAGATGACATTGTTTATGTATAGTTCCTTGTCTGCAGGTAGTTTATTCTGACTGCCCTTAACTCATCATTCTGAGTATCTCGTCTGGGGGCAGCACTAATTGCAGTCTCCATGAGCCTTGTAGACCCAGAAGAGGAACTTTCTCCCCTTAGCTTCCTTTTCCTCTCTCTCTTCTCCTCCTCAATCTCCTCATCCCTTTGTCACTCACAGACCTTTGTGACTCAGGGTGGAGAGAGCTTTGGCCTTCATTGTTTGATTTAGCCTCCAAGCTCTGGCCAGGGAGATGTTGAGAAGCACCTTCACCAGCAGGTGTCTCAAAAAAGGAATTAATCTCTGCAGCAGTTGTTGGTGATAAGACAGGGCTCTTAGGTTTTGTCACTAGGCCTTCAGTCAAGGTTTCCCCTATGATGCTAATCTTAGGGTCTGCCTCAACATCCAGTTGACCGATGACATTGCCTGATTGCCATAGTCTTCTTCTAAGGCTGAACTCTACAGTGATCTGGTCTTGGATTCTTTGGGCCAACTTGTCAGCTTGTCTTGATTTTCTTGGATTGACAAGTGGCATGTTGACTAAATCCAGACCTTCATAGAAGTTCAAGGTCTGAAAGTTGAAGATCTCTTGTTGCCCTTAACTCTACATATGATTAGGGCTCTCCTGTTGTTGTCATACCTCCACCCAATGATATGATTGGAAGATGGTGGAGATGACATAGCCCTTGGTATCCCTTTCTCAACAGACTCTGTATGAAGGAGTCTATGTAGTCCACATCAATGTGAATTTGAGGAGGTTGCTAAGAATGCACAATTGCAAGTGAGGATGGTGAGTCCTCAGTGTCCATTCTCTTTGAAGAACTCCCAGGTTCTGTAACTGTAATGACTTTCTCTCTCTTTTTGATAGCATCACCCACTTGCATAGGCGAGCCAGGAGTTAGGTCAATCACATCCACAGGTTCTTGTGTTCCTGGTTGAGCTCTTCTTAAAGGTCTCCCAGCTAGTTTTTCCTTAAGATATGAAATCTCAAGTTGCTGATCATTGATCCTATTCTACAAGGTAGTCACTTGAGATTCAAGGTGACTAACCTTGGAGACTAAATAGGTGCACGTTTGAGACAGTTTTTGCACCTTTAGTCTTAAATTCCCCTCATCTTCATCAGAAGAATCATTGGGGGATGAGATGATTGGACCAAAGTCCTCACTTTCACCACCAGCTTTAGGTTCTTGGCTGCTGGATTTCCTCTACTCACTAGCAATCTCAGTTGAGATGTCAGTGGGCTGAGTTGCCATGGTTAAGGTCTTAATGATGTAATCACTTTCAAAAGTGAGAGCCTCTTCCATATGGACATCCTGAACAGATTTAGAAGTGTCCACCTCAATAGTAGGTGACTGATGGGGGCTAGAAATAGGAGCCTCAGAAGCACTCATCTCTCTTTGAGTAGGGGAAAAGAAGAGAGAATCATGGTACTCATTGAAACCTAGATCTTCATCAATGTAGAAATCAAGGTTGGGGATTGGTTGGTTGAGATCTGAAGGATGGGGATGGTAACTGTCCCCTGAAGGTTGATCACTTGAGTATTAAGACTCAGAGGCAGTTTGGCTTATGAGCTCATCAGGCTGAGCATGAGGAACCTCAGCACTGATCCTTGAAGAGACGGGAGTGGTCTGCTCCTCAAGAGAAATAAGAGCTCTAGTGTCCAATTCCTCATGTATGGGTGAGTGTATAGGGACCTGCACAGACTGAATAGCCTGAGTAGGGGTTTGTTTGGATTTTCTTTGGTAGGTGAGAGTGATTTGTGGTTGTGTAGGTGGTTGGGATGTAGAAGGTGTGGGTTCAACACTAGCTGGTGCTGCTAGGTTATCACCTTGAGCAATGAGCTCTAACATTTTTGGGACCAGGGCTGTTTCTACCTCAAAGAACCCAACAGTGGGCTTTCTCAGTATTTTAAAGATGTCAGGCTTCATCTGTCCCAGTTTAAGAATGTTACCTGTTCCCCTTAACTGTGAGCCCAGTTCACAGTTAAGAATGTACTTGACATATCTAGGGAACATGTAATATTCTAATGAGTCCAATTTTGCAAGAAAATTAGTATAAACAAATTAATAATACCTGAACTTGACCCCCTGAATCATTCCATGGACAATGAAGGAGAGTTCCTCAGGAATTTGGTCCCATCCACCATGCTTGTTTGATAAGTTGTGGATAACCACATGGAGCAGGAATTTTCACGGGGATGAAACCTTCCCGTTCCTGAAGGTCTTGACAGAGTAGTCTCCCTCATAACCCATCTGCTCAAAAGAATGATTTACAGCTTCTATTGGGAAGAACACCTCACTTTCTTCATCATCCAGCTGAAGATGCATGTTGATGATAGCCGAAGTGATGAAGACTGTTCTCCCCTACACTGTGGCAGATAGTGCCTTCTCCCCATTCATTACGACCTCTTGGCAGGTCTTCCGGAATTCTAACAGATGATCCTTATAGATTGGAGGATCAATGGTTAGGGAGGTGAAGTAGTTCGACAAAGCTAAGAAATGACAGACCTCTGAGAAATGAGGATCTTTCTCAGAGCTTAACAGAGCAACCTGATTATGTTGTCTGTGTAACTGCATGGTAAAGTTCAGGTCATTTCTGTGAAGAGGGTTGGCCATTTTGAGATGCTTAAGGATGAAGAAAGATGAAAGAAAGTAATTTCAGAGAGAAATTTTGGGGTTTTAGGTTTGGAGGAAGAAGCAGATGATAGAAAGAGGGGGAAACCGTTGGGTTTATATGTGAAAAGGATTTCAGATAAAGTTTAATGAAAGAGGATAAACTTTGAAATCCGGATGTCGGTCCCACCTCTGAAAAAGTAGTTTACTTTTGCTCAAAAAGTAGTTTTCTTAGAAGTCAAAAAGCTTCTGATGGTAAATTATCTTTGGAAGTTTTAATGAAAAAGCTTCCGAAGCTAAAATGACTTCAGAAGATTTTCCTAAGAGTTGTGAAGATTTTGACTCCGAAGAAAATCAAGATTTGAGAGTTTTGTTCAAGAACAAAACTTCTGAGAGTTGATTTGCTTCGGAAGGAAAAGGTCTTTGAAAACATATAAGTGCCAAAGAGAAATTTTTAATCTTCGGAAGATATTTTAGAATTTTTTTCCGAAGGTAAAATACTTGGGCAGTTAATTGCTTTAAAAGCATAAATTTCTTCTGAAGTTAAAAGCATAACTTCCGAATGATTAAAATTTTCATTAATCTAAGGAAAGTCTTCAAAAAGTTTTTCATCCAAAGAAAACAAAAGCTTATTATTGGACCCTGAAAGGATTATACATGCCAATTCAATGGGTGAGTTGATAGTTGCTCTGCTGGATTCCCACAACTCCAAGAAGTAATGCGGATGAAGATCCTGCACAGAAGAAAAACCAAGTATGGCTATCCGTATTTGTCAATGCGGAAGGCAAATAACAATTGCTGACAAGTATTTGTTCTTCCGCATTAACAAATGCGGAAGACCAAAAAGTAATGCGGACAAGTTTTTTTTCATCCGCATTTGCCAATACGGATGACCAGACAAATGCACAGAAGTATTTGTTCATCCGCATTAACCAATTCGGATGATCAACATACTAATTCGGATGATCAAGTGAAGAAATGCTGATCAAGTCAACTCATCCGCATTTGCCAATGCGGATGAACAAGCAGAGATGCGGATCAAGACTTAGACTAGTTCTGATGTAATAGTTAAGGGGTAGTTTAGTCATTTTGTAAAAGGCATCTTGTCTGCCTATAAATAAAATAGAAAACCTCGTACATGAGGTGACATAATTTAGACAATTGGAATATTTTGTATTCTCTAGGTGCATTATTACTTTTCTTGCTAAACCCTAGCAGTCATTGTAATCAATCACCTTTATTAATATATACAAAGCATTTATGAGTATTTCTTCTGCATTGAATGTTTCTTGATTGTATGATTCCGCCATTCAATCATTAACTCAATTATTATATTCGATCCTTAGTGAGAATCTCAATCTCACAACCCAGTCAATTGGTATCAGAGCTTTGGCTCTTGGTTCTTTTTCAGATCTACCCAAGATCTGAATAGAACTTGATTGATCTGGTGATTGAGTTGCTAATAGAGTATTCCATCATCTTTATTTAGTAAACAACAGATAATGCTCTTAAGAAGATCTCTGTCAACACATTCTCACCACCAAGAACCATACACAAAACTTTAGATTAATATAAAGAACAGAAGTTGTGACAGAACCAAGAAACATTAACAATTCTGATTTACTGAGCAGTTGTTGAACGATTTAGACTATTTGGACTAATTTAACCTAAAATTCATCTAATTGGTAACTAAAACTCAAAACTACCTGTTAAAATGGATTCTCACAATTACTCAGAACTTGGCCATACACCTAACCTTCTATGCTTAAACACAAATTTTAGTTTAAACAATGGAAAATTAGGTTCAGGAATTACATTACAGGTGTAGATCCTGATTTTTGGATCTCAATATGCGAGGGGCCACACATCCCTGTCACTCTGTCAACAGATCAAGCTGTAATTTCAAAACTGCAAGGATACCCATTGAAGATCTAACTCTTGATAATGAAGATTACAAGAAAATCAAGATTGATCTAAAAGCTTCCTCTATCCTAACTCAAGCACTCAAGATGGATGTGCTGAAAAGATTGGAGAAACATGGTACTGCAAAAGCTGTATGGATGCACTGCAAATCATGTGTGAGGGAAGCAGTGTAGTAGCATAAATTAACAAGGACAAGCTTGTTAATCAGTAGGAAACATTTCATCACACCAAGGGGGAGTCAATATCCAAACAACTACACAGATTTGTACAGTTGGTAATTGACTTAGAAATCATGGGAGTCACTTACAAGATCAAGGAATTAGACAAGAAAATGTTGCACAGCCTTCCTGAAAGCTGGAAACATAATGTGACAATGCTGAAAAACACTCTTGATCTTGGGAGTACTACTTTGGACATCATGATAGCCAAAATAGAAGCATTAGAACTTGATAAAAAGAAGCAGAAATTTAGGTGGACCAACAGTGATTGAGGCATACAAATTTCCATCAGAATCTCATTCTGTGGAAAATGCTTTCATTACTGAGGAGGATGATTTCATCTCATCAAAAGATCAACTGAATACCACAGGGTTCATTGCAACTCCATCAACTAATCATCCATCAATATCATACCAATCATCCAGAGTCACTGCTGCTCCTACAACCACTCCTGAAGACCCAAGATCAAAAGAACAAAAGGCAACTTACAATGCCTTTGTTGCAAGATTTTAAGCATATTTAGGAGGAAGACTCACTTATGTTCATCTGATCCAGGAAGATCTGGAAGAAATGGATCCAGATGATGTGGAAGAAATGGATTTGCAATGGCAAATGGCCATGATTGCTATGAGAGCAAAAGAAATTTTCAGAAAAGGCAGAAAGCTCAGCCTTAATGAAAATACAAAGCTTGGATATGATAAATCCAAAGTGAAATGCTTCAACTGTGGCATGGCTGGCCACTTCTCCAGAGAATGCAATGCCCCCAAGAGAAACAACTTTCAATGGAATTCTCAAGGCCAGTCATCCTCACAGTCAAACTCAAGCTTTCACTCCAACAATCATTAGCAGCAGTATTATCATCCACAACATCAATCATATCAAAATCCACCTCCACTGACAAACCAAGCTCATGGAAGCAGTCAGTCATCTACCAATGCTCTCGTGCTAAAGCAAGATGGGGTATGTGACTGGAGCATGTATGCAGAGGAAGTCAAGCCTCAATTTCAAAATCATGCACTTATGGCTCACATCAACAGTGGTCCATCTCCAATGCCTACTGAGGTAAAATCGAACCTTTGTAGTGAAAAATGTATTACTGAATTGCAAGGTTATAGAGAGCATAACCATAAACTGGCAGATAAAATTAAAGAAGAAAATGTGAATTCAGAGATGATAAAAAGAGAGATAAAAGGCTATGAAATCAAAATCAAATCTCTAATCTCTGACATTGAAAAACTGCATGGTGAAAAGCACACTCTTGCAGCTGAGAATGAGCTACTTACTGAAAAGTTAGCTCAATCTAAGGCTGAACATATACTTACTGAAGTGAAACTTGAAAAGTTCAAATGTCTTCAGTCAAGCTGCAAGAGATGCTTGATTCTCAAAAGGATCCAAAGGACATGTCAGGGATTGGGTATACTTCATGTTCTCCACTATACAATGACAACTACACTGTCATGCCCGAATCAGTCTCACTCAATGAGGAAATTAAAACTAAAACTATGGAACCAAAATCTATAGTAAAACAAGTGACCAATCCTCAAAACAAACCTGATGTTTATATTGAAACAAATGAGGATAAAATCAAGTTAGGACACCCAATCAAAATCAAAGAGTGTTCAGACAAGGCAGTGAGTGTCATCAAACCCATAAGCCCTGTAAAGGCAATTGTTCCATTTATAAAATTCATACCTTCTGTTTTAAAAGGTAAAAAAAAGTATATGAAGTTAGTGAAACCCACTGTTGAAAGCAGTTCTGATAATGAGATTATATCTTCAAACAAATCAAGCAAATCAGACAAGGTTTCACTGCAAAAGAAACAAAAGAGATCTTTGATGTCAACGTGTAAAACTCTGTCAGATCCTCAATCTTCAAAATCAAGACAGGATGTTGGTTTTGATATATGTAATAAGGAACACGTTGATCAATTTGAGAAAGAGATTCAAAAAGGGTTGAAGAAACAAAAACAGCCAAGAAAGTCTAACAAAAAGGCTGATTTTGATTCATCCCCTAAGCAAAAGAATGTGGCTCAACAACAAATGAGAAAATCAGCTGAGTCCTACAAATCAAAGTTTGATTCAAGCAAGAAACAAATGTATTGTGACATTTGTGATATGTTCAACCACAAAACAGAAAAATGCTTTTACAATCAATACTGCTCCATCTGTGACATGAACAACCACTCAGCAAAAAATTGTTATTTTAATAAATACTGTTTAGTCTGTGATATAAACAATCACAATACATCTGATTGTTACTTCAATCAGAAGGGATTGATAATTCCCCAAAAAAACCCATCTCAAGAACACCATCAGGCAAAACTCAAGTCAGGAGTCATTTGCATAACAATCAAGCTAGAACATCTAGATCACTCAATGACATGAGTAAAACAAAAGAAATATGGAAAGTCAAAGAAGCAACCATTTCATCAATCAAAAGTCTAACTTTCAAAACCCAAAATGATCTTTGAAAATCAAAAACGGTTTAAATTTCTTCAAAAGAATAGAGATCAAAGATTTCACTACTCATCTGACTCTTATGTTGATGTGAATGAGAAAACTCCAGCAAGATATCAAAAGCAATCTCCCAGGTCACCTCTGAATAGATCACAATTCAGAGGAAAGTATCAAGAAGTCACCATAATAGATAGAACGGGAAACCCAAGACCGTTATGGCTTGGTTTCCACATTCTAATTAGTTCTTTTATGCTTGCAGGGTTATCCATCTAGGTCCAATAGCTTATGGTACGTGGACAGTGGATGCTCCTGACACATGACTGGAGATCGTTCCCTCCTTCATGACTCCAAGAACATACAAGGAACTACGATGGCATTTGGTGGAGATTCACAAGGTGGTAGAATTACAGGTGAAGGATCTATGACAAATGGGATGCTTAGCTTTGAAAGAGTGAACTACTGTGAATAACTGAACTTCAATCTGCTAAGCGTGTCTCAGATCTGTGATAAGAAATATTCCACTCACTTTACAGACACTCATTGCTACATTCTGAAACCTGGATTTTAGATCTCAGAAGAATGGGTTGTCCTAAAGACCCCAAGAAAGAATCATACTTATGTTTAAAACCTGTGTTCTGCATCACCTAAAGAAGAAACATGTATTTTGTCAAAAGCATCATTTGATAAGTCACAGCTTTCGCACAAACATTTGGGACACACAAACTTTAAAAACATGAATAAATTGGTCAAAAGAAACCATGTCATTAGTCTTCCACAAAAAGAATTTCACTTTATTGATCACTGTTCAGCGTGCCTCAAAGGAAAACAACACAAATCTTCTCATAAATCCAAGCTGGTGAACACAAACAATACTCCATTGAAGCTACTTCATATGGATCTGTTCGGACCATCTCATGTCATGAGTATTGAAAAGAAACAATATTGTTTGGTGATCATTGATGACTTTACACGATTTACATGTGTGTTCTTCTTACTTCATAAAAATGAGGCATCCCAAATAATTCAAAACTTTATCACAAAAATTGAAAATCAACTTGATCTTAAGGTCAAAACAATTAGAAGTGATAATGGAACTGAATTCAAAAATGAAGACATGAGTTCTTTTTGTGCAACCAAAGGCATTGCTCATCAATTCAGTGCAGCTAGAACTCCTTAACAAAAGAGGGTAGCTGAAAGGAGAAATAGAACACTGATTGAAGCAGCAAGAACAATGCTAGCTGATGCTAAGCTGCCAATCACCTTTTGGGCAAAGGCAGTTAACACATCGTGCTTTGTACAAAATCAAACTCTAATTGTAAAAGAAAACAACATGACTCCATATGAAATGCTTTTTCATAGAAAACCATTCATTGGATTTCTTAAATCATTTGGTAGTCCTGTCTTAATATTAACACCCGAGACTATCTGGGAAAGTTTTTATCTAAGTCTGATGAAGGATTCTTTGTATTTATTCTTCTGTTTCAAAGGCTTATAGAGTGTTTAATCCTAGATTAAACATTGGTGAATCAACAAATGTTCAATTCAAGGAACATTCGTTTTCCAAATCTACAAATGGTCCCAATTGATTGTTTGATATTGACTCATTTACAAAATCATTTGATCAATTTCACTTGTCTGATGCAGGAAATCTCCATTCAGGTGACACTTTTTCAGCTGTAGAAAAAAGAGATGATTTTCCATTGATTCCTCGTACATCTGCTGAATACATGTATGAAGATTTCCTCTCCAAGCTGATCCCATCAGACAACCATCGCAAAATCAGAGTGTTTCAACTGAGGGTGTCCAAGCTTGTTACCATCATACTCAGTTGATCTGTCAACTGAGATCAGAAATCAGAAACAAGCTACTCCTCCATCTGAAACACAAGAATATCAAATGATGGAAGCAATCATAGTGCTGCTGAAGCTGAAGCAGTAACTGAAACGGAGTCTGACTATCTTCATAATTCCCCAACAGTACAAGATGAAGGTGCCTCTGACCACAATGAACTGAATTTCTCTAATCTTGATGTAACCATTGCTGGTGATTCCATTCCAACCACCAGAATACACAAGAATCATCCAGTTGAAACCATTATTGGTGATCTTAATGAGAGGGTGACAAGAAGCAAGTCTGGTATTGCAAACATCTGTTTGTTCTCATGCTTTCTCTGTCAAAAAGTACCCAAGAACATCAAAGAGGCTCTTCAAGACAATAGCTAGATTGAAGCAATGCAGGAAGAATTGTTCCAATTCAAGAAGCAAGAAGTATGGCAACTGGTAGATCTTCCCGAAGGGCAATACCGTATCGGTACCACATGGCTGTACAGGAACAAGACTGATGATAGAGGGAACGTCATCAGAAACAAAGCAAGATTAGTGGCACAGGGATACACTCAAGAAGAAGGAATCGATTATGATGAAGTGTTTGCACCTGTGGCCAAATTAGAAGCAATCAGAATCTTTCTAGCATATTCTGCATCCATGAAATTTACTGTTTATCAAATGGATGTGAGGTGTGCCTTCTTGTATGGAAAGATTGCTCAAGAGGTCTATGTGAGTCAACCACCAGGCTTTGAAGATCCAGATTACCCTCACAGAGTTTACAAGATTGACAAAGCTCTGTATGGTCTTCACCAAGCTCCAATAAAGTGGTATGAGACTCTATCATCTTTTCTTCTTGAACATGGATATGAAAGAGGAAAGATTGATTAGACTCTCTTCAGAAGGAGAAGAGGAAAAGACATGCTGTTAGTCCAGATTTATATGGATGACATCATTTTTGGCTCAACAAACAAGCAACTCTGCAAAGAATTTTAAGACCTTATGCATTCAAAATTCCAAATAAGCACAATGGGGGAACTCACTTTCTTTGTAAGGGTGCAAGTCCAACAGACAGCAGATGGAATCTTCATCAATCAATCAAAATACATGGAAACTATGTTGAAGAAATTCCACTTTGCTGATTTTCAGTCTATCAGAACTCCTATTGATACTAAAATGAAGATTGGACCTGATCTAGAAGGCAAATCAGTGGACCAGACTCACTATCGATCTATGATCGATTCACTTATGTATCTAACAGCCAGTAGGCCTGACATTATGTTTGGTGTTTGTGTGTGTGCCAGATATCAAGCTGATCTAAAAGAATCACATGTGAATGCAGTCAAGAGGATATTCAGATATCTGAAAGGCAAACCAACTCTTGGGTTATGGTATCCAAAGGAAGGAGACTTCAATCTCTATGCCTTCACAGACAGTGATTATGGAGGATGCAACTTCAATAGAAAGTCCACCTCTGGCAGTTGTCAATTTCTTGGTCCTAGACTGGTCTCTTGGCAATGCAAGAAGTAGACAAACATGTCTGTATCAACAGCAGAAGCTGAGTATATTGCAGTATTAGCCTGTTGCTCTCAAGTACTTTGTTCAAACCAAATGCTTGATTATGGTTATAACTTCTTGCACACACCAATTTACATTGAAAACACAACAACTGTTTTCATAACAAATAATCTAGTTCAGCACTAAAAAACAAAACATATTGAAATTAGATATCACTTTTTGAGAGACTGTGCTGAAAAGGGGTTAATCAAATTGATTCAAGTACCCACTGAAAATCAATTAGCTGATTTATTTACCAAGGCATTTGAACCTAGTAGTTTGAATTCTTAGTTCAGTCAATTGGCATGATTAACCTTGAGTAAAAATCATTCAAAACATCAAAAACAAGTCAAAATTCTAGAAAAACACAAAAAGAAGTCAATTTTATGAGGATCAAAATATCTGAGAAATGATATAATTACAGTCATTATATCATTCACTGTGCTTAATTTCAAAAATTGCAAGACTGTCATGACTTATCAGATATTTTGTAGGCTTAACTTAAAAGAGAAGATACATGTAGTGATGAATTAAAATCCTATTCAATAGTGAAACACTCATCATAAAGTACAGGTATGTATTGGCTTATTTGAGTGCATGTGTGTGTAGTTACCTAAACACACCAGGTAATGATGCTTTATGAATCTATTTCACCCACATCAAGTTTTATCTTTGTTTTGCTGAGCAAAGACCTGATGAAACAAGCACATAGTGCAGATGTATTGATCCAAAAGATTCCCAATAAGGAACACATCCAAATTGGATGAATCTACAAAAACAATTCATTCCAAGTGAATGAACAAAAGAATCCTATCATGGATTACCTTTCAAAGCGTTATGAAAAGAATCCCAATGTGGATCATCATGAAAAGGACCAAAGTAAAAGAATCCCAATGAGGATCAGTGAAAATGAGTTCTCATAACTTAAGTAACCTGGTAAGAAAAGTTGTGAAAAAGTTCTACCATGCATTGTATAAGGATGGTTGATCATTCCATGCTTGTGTGTGTGAGGTACATATTGAATAATTAAATCAACCAAAAACATGATAAATATCATTTGTATCAAAATATCAACCGGGTATGAGTTTAAGAGGACAAACATACCTTCAATCATCAAGTTCATAAACATGTCCATTTTATCATAAAGGATGCACATGTGCAATGTAAGATTGATATGATCCCAACAAAAGATATACTTCTCTTTATTATTAATAATCAATGTATATAATAGTCAAAAGTTTTAAATCTTTAAAGTTTCTATCCAGATGTGGATATAAACTTTAGGGGGAGTAATTTAAAATTTTTTATTAAATCTTTATAGATTGTTATTATCTTAAATTACTTTCTTAAAAATCAAAAACAAAAGAAAAAGAAAATGCATGTGTTGTTGCAGAAGTTATACCATAGTATCTTAGCCTATGCAGATTCTTGGAAGCATGAAAAGTCCAAGATCAGTCAAACAATGGAAATTGTATCACTTCTCATATATAAGTCAATCCAAGCAAGAATTGACAACCTCAACAGCCAACAACTTCATAAGAAAAATCAATCAATGGCATCTCTTCATAACATGAAAAACCAAAATAGTTACATTAACTTATGATTAAGTTCAAAAGTTAATGCAGGTAAGTGCATTGTTTAATGCGGGTGAAGGTAACCCATGCTTATAACCAATGCGGGTAGCCTTTTATTTCCAAGTGAAACTAATGCAGACAATGATTGTACTCTACCGTATTAGTGTGTTACAAGTATACACGAAATTTTAAAGTGTTAAAACCTATGCAAAACAAAAATTGTTCTACTGCATTTGTCAATGCGGATAAAATATTTTTCAAGTGTTTAACCGCATTTATCAATGCGGATAACCTTTTAAGTGTCCAACCGCATTTGTCAATACGGATTAAATTTACACTTCCGTATTTGTTTTACTCATCCGCATTTGTGGATGTGTGCCTTCAATGTTCATGAATTTTCAAGCAGAAATAATTAAGTGCTTAATCTCTTCTGTCACTGAATGATGATCAAGTAAATGTGGATATTATTCTATCGCATTTGCTACAGTGAGCAAATGTTGACAAAGTCAAGTCAGCCGCATTTGCTACAGTAAGCAATGCTGACAAATTTTGTTCAGCCGCATTTGCTACAGTGAGCAATGATGAACAAGTTTTGTCAACCACATTTGTTATAGTGAACAAATGCTGATGAACTTCGTTCTTCCGCATTTTCCACAGTGCACAAATGCGGATAGAAGAAAACAGAAGTAACAAAACTTCCGCATTTGCTACAGTGTGTAAATGCGGATGCCTAAAATCACAAGTTAACTCTTCCGCATTTGCATCAGTAAAAAAATGCGGATAGCAAAGTTATTTAAATTTTCACTTCCGCATTTACAACAGTAAGTAAATGCGGATGACCCAAAGACTTAAAATTTACCCTTCCGCATTTGCTATAGTGACTTAAAAATGTGACCGCATTTGCTCTGGAACTTGTAAAATTTTGTAAAAGCCATTATTTGACTATTTAAAGGAATATCAAAGGATCATTTAATACTTTTCAAATTTGAGAGACTATATAGTGAGATGAGCGTAAAAACACTGTACACCCTCTTTGCTCATCATCATCATCAACAACCAAAGATTTTAGTGTATTCTACCCAACCTGTTCTTGTCATCGATTCTAAACCACAGTAGCATTGAAAGAAAGGTGAAATTTCCAAAAATCTTTCATGACCTAACTTTCGGACTGTTGAACCAAAAGTGAACGAAGAACCAAATGATAATGAAGAACACCCAAAATCCAATTTATTCAAAGATATGTTATACATTTTCGACATCACTGAACATGCAAACTAAGAGGAATTCTAACCAGCATGAAAAACCTTCATAGTTGTGTTCATCATAAGAACAGAGTCTGATGAAAAACTTATATGTGTAACAAATTAATGAAATAACATCTAATAAATGGTTTATTTAAACTTGAAAAAACAGAGAAACTGTGATTGTTAACAACAAATTCACCATTTGATATGACAACAATGAAACAGTAACTTCAAACGTTCATCTTTGACCATTAAAAGTCAAACTGATAAATTGTGCACATGCTTTCTCATCAAAACTAACACATATGTCTCTCATGCAGATTAATGGCTAATCTTCATGGAGCAAGCTCCATAATATCAGCGGTTATTTAGACCCTGATGTACTAGAAGCTGAGGGACTCAAAGACATAATCAGATTCATCTCTACAACAAGGGTGGCGTATGCTATCACTATTAGACCCATCATCTATGAGAACCTCATAAGGTCTTTCTGGAATTCTGTTGAAGTGATTGAGGCAGATGGTGTTAGGTTTTTATTAGGAAGGATTGATGATGAGCATACCCTAACCATTACTGAAGAAACTGTGAGAAGATGTCTATAGTTTAGTAATGATATAGATGCACCAATTGAGCTTGAAGATGATGACATTACTACCTTCTTTGCTGAGATAGGATATGAAGGAGGTTTTGAAGCTAAATAGATTATGAAGGGTCTAGTGGACTTGCCTTGGAGATTCCTGATCCATATCTTTCAGCACTGTTTATCCAAAAGGAAAACAGGGTGGAATGATATCCCAATTATCATTTCATCAGCAACTTGTGCTCTATGCACAAACAGACCATTCAATATGTCAGCTTATGTCTTTAATGGTCTGGTATCAAACATACAAGAGGGAAGGAGATACAAGTTCTTGATGTACCCAAGATTCATTCAATGTTTGATAAATGAAGCATTCCTCAATCTAGCTATTGAGGGACTAGTTCTAGATATTCCATATTATGATGCTAAGTCATACAAGTACATTAAGAAGAGGGATCCTAGAAACTTCTACAATGGAGCTCACTCACCACTTCTACCTTGGATGCTTCAACAGATCAATCCTGATGAACAAGGTGAAGAACAACATGCTCCTACTAATGAGCATATTAAAGAACAAGCTGCTGATGAGCAAGTTGATGGCATTGATAGGCAAAGGTCAGTGTCACCCCAGGATGGTGCATGGGGTGATTCTCACACTGAACCTGAACTTCATGATTCTACATCTCCATTTGTACCTCTACCTAACCCATCTCCACAAAGAACCCCACAACCATCACCATTACCATCTCCCCATAAATCACCACCAACCACTTCAATTCACAAATCACCTATCCCATCACCAATAGCCTAACCAATAACATCTCCACCTCACCATTCTCCAACACCTCCACCTCATCACTCTCCAATATCACCACCTCACCACTCACCAAAATCACCACCTCAACCATTTCTTACCCATGAAAGTCCAACTGAGTTTGGAGACTCAACCAGCTCATCTAAAGTATCCAAATCATCTTCAGATGAGGAGGATCAACATGTTCAAATGCCTGTAAAGAGAGTCACTTTTGAGACTGCTCCTTTAGAGAGTTTTGTTGAATCCAATGTGAACAGACCAGATGAAAAGGATAAGTTAATCTCTGAGCTCATGCAAAAGATTGAAAGGATGGAAATAATACTGAACAGGAGAGAAAGAATCATTGATGATAGGATTCTTGAACTTGATGAAAAGGAGCATGAGTTAAAAGAGCTAAAAGAAAAATATAAAGCTAAAAAGAAAAAGAAAGATAAAGAGATTGACTACTTAAAAGCTGCTCTTAACCATTCTAGAGAAGAAATCAGTGGGCATGTTGATACTCTTGCTATTCAAACCATTGCTATGGAAGAGCAAGAGGATATGATTGAAGAACAAGTAGAAATTATCTCCAATCTGCAAAATCAAATTGAAAGCCAAAATAAAAGAATCTCTGAGCTTGAGATGTTAATTGAAATTCAAAGAAGTGCTGAAGATGAAGAAAGAGTTATCGCTGATGAGAAACAATCTTCTTCTGAGAATGTTGAAAAAGAAGAAGATATAAGCAAATCAAAGAATGAAGAATCAAGCCTAGAAATGGTGGTCTATTCTGGAAAATCAGATGCTACACACTCTAAAAAGGCTGAATTTGAAGAACTGATAAGTGCACTACACAACTTTACTTATGAAGAATTCATAACTGATGATGAATTTTGGGATTTCGTTGCTGACCAGAGGACTAACACTGAACCCATTATGGTCATTCCTCAATCTCCAGTTCCCTTGGAGAAGGAGTGAGTATGCAAATGGTACCTGTTGTGTCATTGTCTAAGGAACAAAAAGATATGATCAAAGAGTTATATGAAAAGATAAGGAAAGGAAGAAAAAGAAACTGATGATCATGAACAAGTACAAACTGAGGCTGAAAAAGGGCCTGAGGAGATTAAAAAGCCTGAATCCTCTTGTGGTCCTTCACTTCAAACTTATACTAGAAAGAGAAAATACTTATCTGAAAAGGCAAAAGGGAAAAGACCAATAGGGGAAGAAGAGCATGTGAATAAAAGTAAAAGAGACGATCCAAGAAGTTTGGCAGCCATAGCTGAATTCCTAGATGACCATGAGAAGGCTGAGGCTCATTTAAAGAAACAAGTTGCTTTTATTGATCTGGAAAAAGGAGAAATAGAATGAGGATATGATGCTGAAAATGCTGTAGATGTGGATAGTCCTGTGCAAAAAGAAAAATCTGTGGATGAAATGGTGGTAAAGGCACAAACAGATGACCTTATGATAAAAGCCATGTTCTTGATCAATCATGGGTATGAAGCTGATGAAGTATCTAGTATGACATATGAAGGCATGAAAGCTGAAGAAGAAAAAGTCAATAAATTGTTGGACCCCACGATTGAAACATTATGAGAAGTCCATTGCACCCAAAGTTCACAAGCTAAAGCTGTCAGTCATGAAGAAGTAATCTCCAACTCATGAACCTCTACATCCTGATCCCTATACAATGACTGATAGGAAATGAGGATTACCTCACCAGTCAAGGCTTCACTAAAAGGAAATTTGGAAACATGAAAACTAACTCACTGAGAGCTGGCACACTCAGATTAATCAATAAAAAGAAAGAAAAGCTAAAGAGGTTAGAAGAAGAAATCCTCAGCAAAAGGCCAAGATCAAGAGTCTCTGCACAAGACATGCAATTTACACATAAAGATCAAGACTATCTGGCACCTGTTCTTCACAAATATCCAGAGTAGTTTGTTGAACCCTCCCAACTAAAACTTCAGGAAGGGTTAACCACTGCTGAGATGATTAGAGGTGTATCTACTCCAAAAGGAAAAATTGGCCAGAAAATCATTGCCCGGAAGTATGATAGTTCTTGAAATATGTTCATGGTTTAAAGAATCTCAAGGCTGGTGCAATTTTTTACAAAGTACTATGGTCTAGTAAATGCCCTTGAGATTCATGACTTGAAAGAACTGGCTAATCTGGAACTGATCACCATAATGCCATGTTCAGAGGGTATGAATTTGAAGGTATACTTGAAATGTTCAAGAGAACCAACAACTTCAATTGATTGAAAGCCATATGCATGAGAAAAGAAAAATCTTTCAAGAACCCTCTAGAGATGAAACAGACTAAACCAGAAGAAGAAGTAGTGTTTCCAGAACTTAAGGTGAAACCTACAGAATTATTGAAAAAAAAATGGTGGTTGGCATTCATTCCTCAATACCAATCTTAAATGTTTATTATGATGAGAAGACCTATGAATTGGTGATTGAGAGGAAGTGGAGAGGTAAAGAAGGTGTTGAAATCAGACTGTTTAGTGGTTATGAAGTGAGAATACTAGATCAATCATATATTCACTACATATACACAAGGCACTTCAGAGAGATATCAAACAAATTGGGTCAAGAAGATCTGCATTTCTTTCTAAAGTGCATCAAAATATTAAAGATGGCAAATGATCAGATCAGTGCCAAGAAGGAGAAAAGAAAGAAGAAGAAGACACCTCTATAGTTGGGCAACATTGTCAAACTAGAAGTTGATGTAGATGGTGCTCTTTTAATTCACAGGGATGGGCTATCTATGGTGTCTATTTGGGAAGCAGTTTCACTTAAGAAACTACCACTAGAATACATTCACAATATGAGCAAAATGAAGATTCATGTACTAAACAGGGATAAACTGGCAGAAGCTCAAGATTTTGTCAACATGATCAAGGCAATTTTGAATCCAGTTCATGCAGCACCTTTTACACCATCACAAGACCTAATAGAATCATCACTACCCAAACATTAAAGAACATAGGCTGTATAATCCTTGGGGGGAGTATTGTTGGACCCTGAAAGGATATACATGCTAATTCAATGGGTGAGTTGATGGTTGCTCTACTGGATTCCTACAAGTCCAAAAAGTAATACGGATGAAGGTCCTGCACAGAAGAAAAACCAAGTATGGCTATCCACATTTGTCAATGCGGAAGGCAAATAACAAATGCTGACAAGTATTTGTTCTTCCGCATTAACAAATGCGGAAGACCAAAAAGTAATGCGGACAAGATTTTGTTCATCCGTATTTGCCAATACGAATGACCAGACAAATGCACAGAAGTATTTGTTCATCCGTATTAATCAATGCGGATAACCAACATACTAATACGGATGATCAAGTGAAGAAATGCTGATCAAGTCAACTCATCCGTTTTAAACAAGCAGAGATACGGATCAAGACTTAGACTAGTTCTGATGTAATAGTTCAGGGGTAGTTTAGTCATTTTGTAAAAGGCATCTTGTTTGCCTATAAATAAAATAGAAAACCTCGTACATGAGGTGACAGAATTTAGACAATTGGAATACCTCTCTTGTATGAAGAGAGTTCCATCTATAATACTTGAACTATTGATACTAGAATTTAGACAATTGGAATACCTCTTCATCAAAGGACAAGGAAATGACATATTGATAGTTGAACCAAAGATGATGTCATCTACATATACTTGAACTATCAATATGTCATTTCCTTGTCCTTTGATGAAGAGAGTTCCATCTATAATACCTCTTCTGTATCTATGCTTGCATAGATACTGAGATAGTGTCTCATACCACTTCTTGGGTGCCTGATGCAGCCCATAAAGAGCTTTGTCAAGCTTGCAGACATAATTAGGATGATCAAGATCTACAAAACCAGGTGGTTGTTTTACATACACCTCTTCATCAATCACTCCATCGAGAAAAGCACACTTCACATCAAGTTGAAAGACCTTGAAGTTCTTGGATACAGCAAATGCCAGGAATATCCTAACAACTTCCAGTCTTGCTACAGGAACAAAGACATCTGTGAAGTCAACTCCTTCTTGCGTGTACCCTTGAACAACTAGTCTATCTTTGTTCTGGATGATGAAGCCTCTATCATCCTTCTTGTTCCTAAATACCCATTTGGTTCCAATGGTAGTATTCCTATGAGGAAGAGGACAAAGGTTCCAAACTTTCTGCCTTTTAAATTGAAGCAGCTCCTGTTGCATAGCTTCAACCCAACTTCCATCCTTGAGAGCCTCATAAACTTTCTTTGGCTCTATCTGGGATAAGAAATAGGAGTGAAGACAAACATTTGATTCATGGATTTGTCCTCTGTTCTTACCCCTGTGACAACATCTCCAATGATGTTTGTGGTGGGGTGGGACTTGTGGATCCTTAGCTGAGGGATCACAACAAGTTGCTGAGAAAGATCTAAATTAGGGCGTAGATGTTTCACCTACCACATCAGCACACTTATCAAGAGAGACTTGATCCAAGCAGTGTGTGACATCATTGATGTTATCATCTATGAAGTGGTTATCAGCATCAAGAAAGTCTTGATCACTATCGCCACTACCATCATTGTCTTCTTCAATTGAAGCATTTTTATCTGGTTGTGGACCCTCTGCATTGGAATTTGAAGGCATACCAGATGTATCAGCTAAGTTTGTCATTGTAGTGTTGATAGAAACCCATTTGCAGAAGTAGTCCCAACTAGAGCTGAAGATGTGTTACTAGAAGGACTTCTTAGCTCAAATCTTGGATCGGGAACACCTATATTTAATTTTTTTGCAGATCTTGAAACAGTCTCACAAGATTTGTTAAAACAGTCGGTAACTAAACCAAGATCAAAGAGCCAATCAGGACCAGAACCAGCCACACAGGGTGTGTTCATTGAAAGTCACATTGGCTGACTCCTCAACAATTCTAGTTCCAAGATGTATACTCTATAAGCCTTAGCTTGGAAGAGTATCCAATGAAGTGTCCATCATCTGATTTCTCAGCAAATTTGGCAATTTGATCCTTGGTGCAAGGACAACCAAATGACCTGAGAAAACCAATGAAAGTTTTCCTCTTATGCCAAAGTTCATAAGGAGTGTTGCCATGAGTCTTAACTACTAAAAATCTTTTCTACACATAACAGGTAGTATTGACTGCCTTTGCCCAGAAGATGATGGGTAGCTTAGAGTCAGACAACATGGTTCTTGCAGCTTCAATCAGTGTTCTGTTTCTCCTCTCAGCAACACTATTCTACTGAGGAGTCTTGGGAACACTGTATTGTCTTGTAGTACCCTTTTCATCAATCAAGGTTTGGTTCTTAAATTCAGTTCCCTGATCACATCTTATGATTTTGACCTTGTGATCAGAATGATTCTCAGTCTTTAAGATGAAATTCTTCAGAATCTTAGGAGTCTCATCCTTAGTTCTAAGGAAAAAGACCCAAGTGAATCTTGTAAAGTCATATGTGATCACTAAGCAGTAAAATGTCCTTCCTAGACTCATTACACTGGTGGGGCCAAAGAGATCCATATGTAACAAGTGTAGGGGTGTAGTGATGGAGTTCCTTTCCTTAGGCTTGTGAGATACCTTATGTTGCTTCCTTTTCAGGCATGCAACACAATGGTCATCACTTGTAAACTCTTTCTTTGGCATTCCAGTTACCAAATCATTATTAATCAGTTTATTTATGTTTTTAAAGTTTACATGGCATATTCTTTTATGCCATAGGAAAGACTCATCACTATTTGTTTTAGACAGAAAGCATGAAACTTCTCTAGAGGGAGATGTTTCTTGCAAATCCATCTTGTACATATTCATTTTCCTGGGGGCTCTAAGCAGAATATGCTCATGAGGAATGACCACCCCGGGCTTGAGAATAATGCACTCATGCTCAGTAAAGAGCATGTTATGACTCTGATCACAAAATTAGGATACACTCAGAAGATTGTACCCAAGCTCCTTGACAAAGTTTACCTTTTCAATGCTGAGCTTACCATTTGTGACCTTGTCCCTTCTATAAATGTAACCACATTCATCTCCTCCAAAGGCAACTGGCCCTCCATCAATCCTTTCAAAGTTCTGGAGTAGTGACCTATTGCCTGTCATGTGCCTGGAACAGCCACTGTCAATGATCTAAACATTTTTGTTTGTCTTCATCTGTCCCTGCACAAAGAAAATGAGTAGTTACATTTAGAAACCCAAGCCTTAATTGTCTTGGGCTCATTAAGAGAAACAGAAGGTAATTCAACAATAATAGATCCTATTATTGTGTTAGGAGGATCTTGAGCTGTTGTTGATGGAAAATTCTCAGTCACTTGGTCTTTCTTAGACTTCCACACCACCTTTGAAAGCTTGGACTTGACCTTCAACACTTTAGAAGCTTTTGATACTTCAGAAGTTTTGATGACTGAACCTTCGAAAGATTTTGCAAACACTGCAGCAGACTTCAGTGCTTCGGAAGTATTCATTCCTTCCGAGACCAACTTTTCTTCTGAAGGCAATTTTCCACTTGCCTTCTTTTTGGTTTTGGAGCTTCCGAAGGAAACAGATTTCCTTCCGAAGCTTGAATCTTCTTAGAACTCTTGGAAGTCTTTGGTTTGATCATGTGAATAGTGACTTTGGTCACATCCCTTCTCCAACCTCATCTTTGCAGATGCTGAGACAATCCTTTTGGGCTGAGGACTATTCTTGGAGTTTGATGGTCCAGGCTGTGTAGTAGTTATACATAATAGATCAGTCTTCTTCTTGGTACTGAGATGATTTGAACATGAACCAAGACTCTTAGTAGAAGAGTTAAGGTTGATGTCTTCAGTCTTTACCACTTCAAACCCTGCAAAAGTAAAAACTTGCTTTTGCTTAGAGTCAAAAGTAGCCTTGATCTCTTGAGCCTTCCTTGCTTTCCTCTTGCTCATTTTGATCAAGTTCTTCCTCATTGACTTGGTCATCACAGTCTTCTTCTTCTCCTCAGAAGGATAGTGGTCCTTCTTAAAATCCTCCTCTTCACTCTTCTCAGGGGAATTCTTCACTATCACTTCTTCATCCTCTTCACTCAAAGGATCTATGAGAGGAAGCTCATCTTCATAAGTTCCACACCTAGGTGATCTTATAGACAAGATTGTGTGTAGAGGAGCTATCTTATTTGATCCTATAGCACACTTTGTTGTGCAGTGATGAGGATATCATGTTCTTGAAGGTCTCTTCTTCAAGAACACACTTGTCTGCCCTGGCTTTGCTGATCACAAGCTCAGCTTGGCACTCAGTCAGCTTGGTTATAATATCCTTGATTTGAGTCCTAAAATCTGTATCCTCATGTTTTAAAACCGAAATTGTTTTCTCTAAGTCCTCTATCTTCAGTTTATAATCATTTTCAGACTTTCTAAAATCAGCTTTTAAAATGTTTAAGGACTCAAGATCAGATCTCATCTCCAAGTTATAGGACCTGTATCTATTAACTTTAGCAATGCATTCAGGGGTACAGAGATGTTCCAATACTTTGGCTTTATCATGATCTGCCATCAGTGCTTGGTTTGGAGAAGCATCTTTCACCTGAAAGCTCCAGTCAAAGCTTCCATGTTCAACAGCAATAGCAGCCTGCTGCTTTGACTTCTCATTCTAGGGAGCTTTGTCAGTGTCGTTGGGTCTGGACTATGTTTGGCCACCATTTGTTCTAGGTGCCTTACACTCCCTGGCAAAGTGGCCCATCAAGTTAAAATTGTAACACTTGACTTTGCCTTTGTCCAGGCCAAACTTTACACTGGTTGCATTGCTTGGAAACTTCCTTCCAGTCCACTTGTAGAACTTCTTAGCTCAATGAGTGAGAAGAGCCATCTGTTGGACTATCTCCATGTACTCCAGATCATCTGGATGGATACAATCCAGGTCTTCAAGGGTGAACAGAAAGCTACCACAACTTTCACCAGAAGACACAAAGGCTTCAGAAGAACTTGTCTCTTGGAATGGGCTTTCTTGAGTGTAGTTCTCCCTTGGTGTCTTTAGGAAGGTGATGAAAGGGCCCTTAGGTGAGTTGTCAGGGTAGGATATGAGATAATGTTGGGGTTCTATGCTATTCATTTCACCCATATACATGGCTGAACCCATTTGATTGTTGGAGTTATCAGATGAACCTTGCATGTTCATCTCCATCTGGTAGCCACTGAAAATCCCATATAACTCTGTCAGAGTAAGAGTTTTGATATTCTCAGTCCTCTTGATCACCACACAATAGTATGTCCACTGCCTAGGAGGTGAGGACATGAACTTCCTTACAATGTCCCTGTTCTCAAGAGGAACTCCTCCATCCACAAGGGTATCCACAATCTCAACATACCGAAGTATTAATGAGTCATGGTTTCACCTTCTTTAAAGGTGAAGTTTTCAAACTGTTGCTTCAGGAGATCCTTCTTGTTCTCCTTAGCTTCAAAGGAACCCTCATACATCAGTTTCAATGCATCCCACAACTGCTTAGTTGTTTTGCATTTCTTGAAACCTCTGTATACAGAGTTTGGAAGAGCAGTCTGAAGGGCTGTCATGGCTTTTCTATCAATCTCTACTCTCTTCCTGTCTTCATCAGAGTAGTTTGTCATAGCCTTGTGGATCATACCACCACCAGTAGCAGAAGGGGTGCTTGGTATGTAAGGTCCATTCTCAACAGACTCCCACATTCTTGAGTCTAGAGACCTGATGAAACCTTCCATTCTCATACACCAGGTGTCAAAGTCATCAAGAGTGATCAGTGGGGACTTGTTCATGGTTCCATTTTTCATATCAGTTTTGTAAATGGCTGCCATTTGAAAAGTTTAGTATTTGTGTGAGTGAGGGATCTTAAGATGGTGAGATCTTATATCAAAAGCCTAAAAGCTCTAATACCAAATGCAGGACCGTTGAAAGGTGGTAACAACACAAAGAGGAGAGTAACTAAATTTAATCAAACAGTAAACTGGATTAACCACAAGTAAAGACACTAAGAACACAAGTAATTAAGAGACAGAACACAAGAGCAAGATACAGAAGGAGATGGTTTTCAAGATTGCAGTATATTGCTTTCTCAATGTTCTATTACAAGTGTTACAAAGCATAAAGATAAAGTTACAAGAACATGAGATACTTATACTACATCCTACATCCGACCATACTATGAAAGCCAGCTGGATACAGTTGACTAGACACAAAACAAAATCAATTGTAGAGTCAAAAATGCATATTGCCTTTTTGACTTTGTGACTATGACATGCCATAGCTCACATCCTTATCTATTACAAAAAGTATAAAGTACATGAAGCAGAAAGTTTACAGACTCAAGACCTCAATGTACAGTTACCAAAAGCATGGACCTTTTCACCAACTCATGTAAGTTGGTGACTTTAAAGAGTTGCAGCAAAAAGGGGTCCAGTTTTATGGAAAAGTACATCAGATAAAGCATGTTGTTAAAAGTCTTCGGAAGAAATCTGTCTTCAAGTGTGGAGCTTCGGAAGACTTTGTCTTTGAAGCTTTGGAAGACTTCATCTTTGGCTTCGGAAGATATTGGTCTTGGTTTCGAAAGATTTCACACTTAGAATATTTCTACTGCATGTGTGAAACTTCCGAAGCATTCTTCTTCAGTACTTGTGCAGCATGCATACAGAAAGACTTTGGTTGCTTCAGCCTCTATCCATATTCTCTACAAATAACTAAAATTGCAAGTTTCTATTGAGGTCAAAGTTTTTACATATGTTTCTGTTGAAGTACATTTACTACCTTGGTTTAATTTCTACTGAATTATTTATTCTAAACTAGTTTCTATTGAACTAGTTTCAACCGAATTAATATCAACTGAATTAGTTTCTATTGAGGTCTGAGCTAGACATTATTTTCTAAATAAATTCATAGCAGTTTTCATTTGATTTAGGAGTTGTTTGGCAACTTTTGAATAATTAAATGCTAACCCAATAAGAGGTCTAAACCATTAAATGTTGAACCATTAAGAGGTCTGAAGTATTAAGTGTTGAACCATTAAAAGGTCTGAACCATTAAGAGCTAGTATATCGTTTAGCTATTCAAATGCAAATGTCTGACTAGTTCAGATAAGAGTTCTTAACCATTCTGCATTAGACCTCTTAACCATTCAGCACTAATGTAATGCTTAACCATTCAGAGGCAAATGCCTAAACTATTTATACATCTTTTTGCGAAACAAATAGTCTGAACCATTAAGTGTTGAACCATTCAGATATTTGAAGCATTAATAGACTGATTAAGAGGCTGTCAAACAACCCCTTAGTTGTTTCAAGAACATTTTCATCACTTTCAACTAAGTTTTAAACAAAGTCAAAAAGATATATTAAAGATGTGTAATACACTTTTAAAATTTGTTTTAATCGTCTTGATTTTTTGGGGTTTCGAGTTCTTGATCTCAAGTATAAAAGCAAGGACTAGTGACTTGTTTTAATATACTTAAACAATCAAAAATTTGAAAGACTATGTGTTTGAAAGACACTCACTCACAAAACTTCTAGCAATAGTTTGGTGATTTCTTTAGCTTGGTAGCCCGATAGAACAATATTTTGTTGATATTGATCAATGTCATGATGAGGATGTGGGCCTCGTCTATGTTCTCCTACGATGCGGCCCACATTACTCATACGATGCAGTCCACACCAGCCTCGAATTTTAAAATTTTTTATTTTTTTTA
Source organism: Flaveria trinervia (assembly GCA_025506515.1). Classification (NCBI taxonomy): domain Eukaryota; kingdom Viridiplantae; phylum Streptophyta; class Magnoliopsida; order Asterales; family Asteraceae; genus Flaveria; species Flaveria trinervia. Next base: position 66,436,246 of record CM046452.1, on the reverse strand, counting down.
TTTAAGAAAATTTGCGGTTGTTAAAATAAATGAAAATTAAAATACATAAGGGTTTTTCTACATGCAAAGTGTATAAAATTAGTATGCAAGAAGTAGTTTCGGATAGAATTATCACGTAAGGTTAGTATGAAAATACTTTTGCGTGATAATTGATATATGCGTGATAATTTCACGCAAATGTAACTTTTTTTATGTGATTATTACTTTTTCTTACGTGATGATTTCACCCTTCAATTTGCATGCTTCTTAGGCAAAAGTTACTTTTTATTCTAAACCTTTACATATATATATATATATATATCGGTATATATATATATATAGGTATGTATGTATATCATAAGGTTAAACTATAACGAAGGAAAATCATTAATAATAAACTAGTTGAATTCTAGTTTGTGTGTCGCGCGAAATGGCTTTCTGCTTTTTGTTAGTTTGATTACCGCGTAAAGTAGCTACTGCATTTTTAATATTTACGTTTAGGAGAGGACATGACACAGCTAGGCACGTAGCAAATCATTTGATTGAGCGGAAAACACATTCTCCCGTGAGGACGATTGAACTATAAACCACGATGGGAGGATTGACGTCACGTGCATGTGAGATGACGCTTCATTGCAGTTCTACAGTTTGAAGAGACCTACCAGAATCGCAGCGGCGGAGTTTGAAAACTCTTGTAGGGGGAGCGGGAGCGAAAATAATTTTTGTTAGGGGGGCGAACTCGAGTTTTATATAAAAATTTACACTACCAAGCCAAAAATTTACATTACCGTATCAAAATTTTACAGTACCGGATCAAAAATTTACACTACTGCACTAAAGTTTAACACCATCGAAAAAAAAAAAAGACTGTCCCGGTCTTAACTATGCTCCGCGGGTACAGAATCTTGATCTCTAGAAGTACAGTGGTTTTTATTTTGTTTTTCTCATTTTCTTCTGCTATTTATTATTATTTATTTGTTTATTTTCAAGCCCTTAAACGCATGATCTGAATATTCAGGAGTTTGTGCTGTTGGTGGATTTAAGTTCTCTGTAGACTTTTTTTGTATTTTATTTAAATTTATTTTGTAGATCTATTATAATATTACTTTTGCAGAGTTTTGCTTAAAGATCAGTTCTTAGCCACTGTACTGCATGTCATTTCTTTCTCTTTTTTCATCTCTTTTATGCCATGTTATCTTTTAATTTTTACTTTTATTTAAAAAATGAATTACCTTTTGTGACCATTAAAAACTTTTCTATCTTTTCTCCCTTTTAATGGCTTACTTACAAATAATCAGTATCAAGCACGTCTCAATTAATGAAACGAAATAAACAGCCACATATACACTCATGAGGTACACAACCGCACTTACAACATTTTTGATGTACATCTTGCATGCATGTCTTAGATGAACAAGTTTCATCATCATCGACGAATGACAGACATATCCAATGACATATCTTGAATGAGTTTACAATCAACGTTGGTAACCCGAAATTTGCCTCAAACCAACAAAACTATAACAGAACCCATCATTGACAAAACAAAACCATACAAAAAACTTATGTGTCAAATGATCGTATGGCCAACAATATTAACCCAACGACATGTCTTAGATGGATAACAATCCATCATCATCGAAGTGTAACAAATAATCATGGCAAACAACAAGTATAATCTACTATAATAAACATCACCAACAAACCCAATTAACAAAGATCAACGTCCCATAGAGTACCAAGAGCACCAACATTTACACTATATGATTTTGTTTTAAGTTTAAGCACCCATAGAGACACAACAGTTTAAGACTATTAAAATAAACAATTCCTCGTTTTAATGCCAGACTCAGAGTGTGCAAAGTAATGACTCCATCATGGGCGGAGAGCGCGTTGCACGCAATAACCTGCCATCCTCCAACCCTTTCATGTCTAGGCAATGTCCTCAATCATGTTTACTCGGACCCATCAACTCATCACAACCCATTAGAAACACCAACTTAAAATTGACAAACCAATGTGCAACATTAGAAGGCATCCAAGGCAACGTGGAACTAAGAGCAAATTGCATTGAAAAAACAACAAAACCAACTAATGATCACCAGCCTTTGTTTATATATAGGATAATAACCCAAACCAAAAACCCTAAAAGGGTATCATGGACAGTGATGGCGGTGTTACGATGGTCGGGTCGTTGCAGTGATGGTGACGGCGGCGATGCGAGAATACAATAGTCGCGGGGTCGTCGTGCGATGATGGTGCCACTGATAGTGACAAGGTCGCCGCGCAACAATGATGGCGAACTAATGATGATGGTTCTTATTACAGAGAATCTTTCTCTTAGACTCCACCCTTAGTTTTTCCTTTTTAAACTCAGAGAGATGGAGCAAAATACCAATTCAATAACTTGTGTTGTCAAATCACAAACACAACTAAAACAACTAGAGATCACCTTTCTTCTTTTCATATACAAGGGAATTATTAATTGTGAAACTTTTACGCACTCCTATAGGAGCAACAATGAATAATCATTTTTGAACTTTCACCATCTCTTAAACATTAAAAACTTTTTGATACTAAATCAAAAATAATAATAATTATACCATAACATTGAGCATGTTTATCTTTGATACCAGTATTGTATTACAAGAAAATTACATTTTATTGGGATTTTTAGATCTAGGCGTTCTTAATACATTGTGCTTTTAAGTTTTTTTTACATAGCATTTCACCATCTTCAATTTCAACATGACATTTTAAAACTTGTCATGGTGTTTTTATACTTTGTTGTCAAATTTAACATGATGTTAATTTTGGTTTCGTTTGAAGCCCGGGTGACAATTTTAACATACCGTTTTCGCACTTCTTTTTTACATGCACCCAACTATTTCTCCCCGTTCTTTTTAGAACGCCATTAACCTTTCATTTTGGACACGCAATGTTCCCTCCAACTTTTCTATCTTTTCTATGATTTTCTTTTATTTTAGCATAACCCTCTCCTATATTACATATACGTACGTGTAGGAAATAGGTTCATTTTTATATTAAAAAAATAATAATTCTAACGACACTCTCGTTAGCCATAAGAAATATTTTAGTACAATACTTTTACAAATACGACAAAAAAATAAATATAAACAATATTTAATTACCAAACTTGATTCGAACAAATGCATTTAGTATATACTTCAACGAGTATTCATATAAAATTCTTGACACGAGTCTTCATCACGTTTGAATCTTCAACTATACCCCTTGACTACAACATATAACAAACAAAAGATTGACAGTTGTAGCTGAGGATCGTGTTAAACACGGGTCCATTAAAACAGATTTTGCGTCTCTACTCAAGACAACACGTCTGTCTCCCAGGGTACAACAGCCAAAGCAGTATGTACTGCCGGAGAGTGCCTCGGCCTAAGAGATCACCAGATAAAGTATATGTGTTATGAAGTTATATGAAAAAAGTTGAAAATGATGGTATAGGAATAACCATTTAGAGAGTGCTCCTCTCTAAATACATACATACATATATATATATATATATATATAATATATATATATATATATATATATTATATATATATATATATTATATATATATAACTTGTTAACCCTTAAAAAATACATTTTTTCTTCTCTCTAGTTTTCTTTTCTCATCATGAGTTTGTTTATATACTTATATTAATAAGTTCATATTAATGTGAGTTTTATAATTCACAATCAAAACTCCCATTTGATTTATGAAATGTTTTATAAAACCAAATTAAAACTCGCATTTTATTCATGACATGTTTAATACCAATTTTATTAAAAATTATGATTCATAATAAATATTCATAATATTTATTAAAAAACTTGGTCAACATAAAACATTCATTTTAATCAAAATATGTTTTTATAACATTAAAGAAAATGCAACAATTTCCTACTATAATCACCCAAATTTCATTTTCTTAATTCCAACCACTTAATTTCGAGCATCGATATCAATTCATCTTAGCTTTACTTTGGACACGGTATAATTCGTTGCAAAACGAGAACTTAAACCAATAAATAAATAACTATTTATATAACAAATATATAAATATAATTATTTTGTGTCCAAAATTCAAACAGTACGTACATACGTACGTACGTATGTACCCTCCTCTCTCTCTCTCTCTCTCTCTCTCTATATATATATATATAGACACACACACGTACGTATGCATCTCGTGTATATATTAGTAAGCAATGATGGTGCCTAGACTTGGTTCACTCTTTATTTCCTTACCAATTTCATTGCATAAGATATTGTTTACTGTAGCGTAGTTGCACACATGTCATCAATTGGGTATACGCTCCTGGAATTCTTTATATTTTTCATTGTATTATTAGTTCCTACTTGATAATACTTTTATATTATTTTAATAAATAATAGTTTATAAATCGTTTTAGATGTTTTAGTCTTTGTTTATATTTTTCTATTAATCCATGTGTTAAGCTTTACCGTAAATGTTATATATTTTATTAACCAGTATCTTATTTTTTAGAATAATAATTTTTTTACCTTTTCTAATTCTCTGTTTTTTTCTTTTACTTCTATGATACACACACACACACACACACACACACACACATATATATATATATATATATACATATACATATACATATATATGTATATACATATACATATGTATATATACATATACATATACATATATATGTATATACATATACATATGTATATATACATATACAATATATGTATATACATATACATATATATGTATATACATATACATATATAAATGTATATATATACATATATGCATGTATATATACATATACATATACATATGTATATATATACATATATATACATACATATACATATACATATATATATACATATACATATACATATATATATATACATATATATACATATATATATATATGGTTCAAATAAGAACTATTTTTTATGAGAACTCTAGTAACAAATCCAGCCATTCATTTTTTATCACATTCAAATCACATGTCATTTTCTCTATTTTTTTAAAACGTTCAATATTGTTTTTATCAATATTGTTTTTATCTTTTCAACGCCTAATATATTGATATACTTTTAAAAAAATCGTCCATCCGTTGTTTACATATGTGTAAATCTAGTTATACATAATGTTTTCATAACCGATCGGACGTCGAACCGGACGCCTTACTGGTTGGTGGTCGGACCGGTCGGACCGGATTTAACTATATTTTAATTATATTTATATATGTAGTTAATATAAGTAATTTATATATAATTATATATATATTTTATAGTTATATATGAAGCTTAACTATATTTGTATATCTAACACACTAATTTATGGTTTAACATCCTGTTTTTATCCATCAAAATAAAAAAATCAAAAACCGGTCCGAACCAGTTTGGTTTCCCGGTCCGACCAGCGGTTCAGGAAGAATCGGCCGTTTCAACCATTCAAAACCGATTCATAGCGACCCGACCGGCCACCTGACCGATCCGATCCGGTCGCGAAAACACTGGTTATACACATGTGTAGTACTGGATTTACACATGTGTAAATTTGATATTACATATATGTAAAACGAATTTCGTTAAAAAACAGGAATTTTTTTTATGAAAGAGGAAAAGTAGGGAAACATTTTGTGTTTTTATTTTTTTCATTTTTTGTTATTTTTCGATTTATAATTTTTTAAATATGTTTTTGTTAGTTACAATTTTGCTATTGAAAACTAATGACTAAGATTAGTTCGTAGAGTTCTCATAAAAAATTTAGTTCTCATTTGATCCCTCCCCTATATATATATATTATATATATAATATATATATATATATATATATATATATATATATATATATATATATACACACACAAATATATATACATATTTATATATATATGTATATATATACATATACATACATATTTATATATATGTATATATATACATATACATACATATTTATAATGTGTATATATATATACATATATATACATATTATAATATATATATATATAGATGTATATATATATACATATATACATATTTATATATATTCATTTTAACTTAAAAGATTAAGAAAGACAAGAGACGTGTGAAATATAATAATACATGTTTTCCTAGAATATTATCGACACTCTCTACCGCTAGCTATAACGCACAAGTTTACATATAAGGTTTTGATTTTGTTATAAAGTTTCAAAAACGTTAAGTTTTTAATATATGCTTTAATGCGAAGCAACGTGTAAATCTTGATAGTGTTCTTATTTAATAATGGATTAGATATGGTATCATTAAAACTATTATTGGTTTTCAGTTCAAAATTCTAATCAAATTAGATTAAAATTTTCTATTAAAATTCCGGTTTAAGCTTGAAATCAGATTCATCTTCACTATGAATTAGCTTTCGAAAATTTACATTCTAGAAAACAGAAAACCTATTTGCTATAAGCATCCCTTTAGATTGAATTGAACAATCTGTAAATTACTGTTGCAAAACTTCTTTTATAATGCAAAGATTAAATTCTTTTAGTACGGATGTACATCTAACCTTTAGGATGTCTTATATACTAAAATTTAAAATTATGTTTAAAAAGCTAGAATAACCCAACAACTTTTCAATTAAATGATTATCAACCAAACGCAAACTTCATCTATAAAACCTTTCAATACCATTATATTAGAACCTCTCACGATCAGGATATACATATTTTGACTTAAAAGAGTGATAAAGATTTCTAATCACTATTCAAAACTATGATTAGCATATAATTAATTGATTTTTAGCTCTTCTAAACACTTTTGTGACATGATCAATTAAGTGTTGGAATTCTTAATGTCAAGTTGTGACTGGATTTTGCCTGGAAATTTACGAGACAAGTCACTATCAAAAGTTCACAAACAAAAGGATTAGGTATGCCATATTGACATATGACGTTTCAACAACAAATAAATATGGATAAGAACGTGTGTTTCTTATCAGTTGTTTTGAAAATTATATTATACTAGCTTGTACAAAAACGTAAATACGACATTTTTAGTATGGATTATGTTTTTTAAAACGTAAATATGTGTAACACATCGTCATCATAATCTCATTTGTTATAAAAATATAGTTAGCAGGACATATATATTAGATTCTTATCCATCAGTGCTTTGTATGCACGTGATGACACATGTATATATATCATATATGATATGATATATCTAAAGAGATCAGATATCCATGCGACCATGCACACCGTATGAGATCGATCGAGATCGTTCTTTATTTACATAGATTCGTATCATCTGGTGTATAAATTAAGAATTTAATTATGAGTAGAGATATCAAGATGCAATGATCTATAAGATATCTTTTAACGAAAAATCACAATTTTATGGATAGCATTACTTATTTTAAGTCAAGATATATAATTTGGATCCTAAGTTTTGCTCTTTTCTAATATACTTAGAAAGGTTAAATTAAAGAGTAATTTTACCTAAAAAGATTAATACTAATTTTCAGTCACTTCTAAAATGAGTCAAACAAACTTTGATTAAACTAGTTACAATGAAGTTAAATCAATGAGTCAACCCTTAAACCCTAAAAGCTAAACCCTAAATCATAAAAATGAAACCTAAAGTAAAACTGCAAAATCTAATATGGTAGAGTTCGATGAGTCGTTCCAACGCTGCTTAAATGAATATAAATGTATGTCTAATGGTCATTTTATAATATTTATTTTGTTATCAACACAATTATAGTTGAGATAGGTAAAAAGAGTGGAAAGGTATTCATAATTTATATCAAAAGTATTCTAGACATCATTATTTTATATTTTATATCATGCTATATTATTTGAACCCAAAACTACTTTACAGTATCATAAAAATAGAAATGCCCCTCTTAAAACTTAAAGGTACCCAACTAATTGTGTAAATAAATTAATAAGGTACGTCCCCTCAACCCTAACACAACAGAAGGAAGCTGGCTAAAGTTTTATTTCAAAGATAAATCTTGAAACAATATTATATTTTTAACATCATATTATATGTTAGCATTCATTTATTTATAAACTATGCTGCATTAAAGTAATGATGACAAAAGGCCGTTGTTATCACCATTCCTATTACTATAAATATTTAAACAATAATAAATTCAAAATCGAGAGACAATGACGATGGATGTAGCATAAAATATAGACCATGACGACGTATGTAGCATAAAAGAATTAAAAAGCTGAATATCATAACAAGATTATCTCAAATTAGCTTTCTCGGTGGATACACATATATACACTCCTATTTAATTACAATTAATTAATTTAAACTCTGATTTTCTTTAACCAGAAGTTGATTTTATGTATATGAAGAAAATTATAACAACATGATTTCAAATCATTTTTTCAATAATCATAAGCTATAGGTATAATGTTGATGAGTTTATGAATGAATTGGGTTTTAGATTGAATTTGGGTTTTACAATTCCGAAAAGAAAACTTTATTTATGTAGATTTTTTGATATGATGATTTGGACATGTTTATGATGTTAGGATCATGTTAGAATGCTTGTTGATGATGTCTAATGTGGTAGAATGTGTTAATTGAGTTGTATGAATGCTTGATTGATCATTTAGGAAATTTAGGTTTTTGCTGACTATACATGATGATGGATTATGTTAAGTGATTATGGAATCATGTTTGGGATTGTAATAGATCATTGTTGTATAGGTTGATTGGCATGATTCTTGTGAATAATATGATTATGATTGTCGTACACGCATACGAATCTAAGGCCCCACTTAGTAAGATCGGCAGGGTTTAGGGTGTGAAGTCGTGAGTGGCTTCACATTACATGTAATGCATGATTAAACTCCATGTATGATTTACTAGTTATGATGTAATTATAATTGTGTTGAGCATGTTGATTACTTGATATTCGTATGGGTTGTATGATAAACTAAGATGGTATGATGATCTTGGTAGAACAAGAGATTGATGATGCGACATGCGTGAATAACTTGTATGATGAGTTTCTATGCTTGATTACACGAGATTTTAATTAACATGTCACCAACGGGTCAAACTGGTCAACTAAATCAAATGAGTCTTGTTTTTCAAATCATTGGGTTAACGTGTTTATTGAGCACCTAGGGTTGTTAAGCTTTTGTGCGTTCTAAAAAACAAGATAACAAAAAAATAAGGTTGAGTTTTAATTTTAAAATATGCAAAAATAGTCAAAGCTAATGTTATTAAATCATGTTACTGTTTTTGTCTTAAAAATTATATAAAACATAGAAAATGAAAGTTGTATTTTATATGTTTGAAAATCTCTTTGAGTCTACATTTCATGTTTAAACATAAAAAGCTAATTCGGGTTGTAAGTGGATTAAAACAGTAGATTTTTGTGGCTACACAATAAATTCATCAAGGGTGATTGACAATAACTGTGTTGTTTTATCGAAATTACATAAAATCAATTGTACCTCCAACAAAGGTGTGTTTTATATGATCAGAAAGCTCTCTAGTGTGTTTTATATTTCAACATGTTGCATTAATGTAGCTTTTACGAAGGTCAAAAGCGGGCTTGAACAACTATTGCACAGAAATTGCAACACAACATGTGTTATTTTTACATAGGCAAGTTGTTGAGTTAACCATCCAAATGTGTCATGGATTATACAAATTAGGGATATGATTAGTTTATTATGTTGATGCCTATATTGCTATTCGTAGGACATGTGTTATTTTTATGAATGAAAGATGGTGAATGTAGTTGAGCTCTTCTTATAAATAAAAATACATAAAGAAATACAATGGACGAATACCAATACTTTTGTTGAACTGAATGTTCGTAATATGTATTCTAAACATATTATTGTTGACTTCTTGTTAAGCTAGATATGCCAAAGCTTATAATTTATGATGTAATTTTATTACATAATATTTTTAAGAATAACTCATATTACATGGTCTGTGCTAGGCTTAGAATGGTTAATGACTTATTGTTTATAAATGGGTCAAGTGGTTATCAAGTTATATATACATATTACCGAAGATCTTCCATGCACTAGCAAGGCTAACCTTGATTAGGATAAAACTCTAATTTCTTGTACGTCACAAGGAAGTGAACACGAGGTGGACTAGTAGAAAGATTTCTAAGTCAATAATCAAGGTTGATTTCATGGAATCGAGTAATTAATTTGGATGTTGGTAAAGTTAGTTATCGAAGATGTTGAAATGAGTCCGACAAACCAAAGTGTGGAAGATCAAGTTAAATATATATATATATATATATACATATATATACATATATATAATACATATATATACATATACATATATATACATATATATACATACATATATATACATACATACATATATATATATAGATATATATATGTAGGAATAGGAGACTGGGTATGGTTTTATACATGAGTTATTAATTATAAAAATTGGCCATTATAGATTTTGGCATTTCTTAATATTTTATCTTTATTTTTTAAGGTTATTTGGTTTGCTTAAAAAGTTTAATAGAAATATCTAACATTCACTCCAGGAACTAAACGTGTCACCTTCCAAAGGTTTAGGTGATACGGTGTCGAGCCTAGGGGAGGGTGGGGAATTCGTTCTCAGCCTGGGATTTTTTTTCACCCATACCTTGTGAAAATTCACATGGTTACGTTGATTTTGCCACCACACTTCTCAAAAAAAATAATGAAAAACAAGTAAAAGCTTGGATGATATCTTATAAAACATGAAAAAACTTAATAAGATTGGAGTAAATGAAAAAAAACTAACATGGTATGTCACAAGAGATAAAACATAAAAAATGAAAGTGTTAACAGTGACCTAATAGTAGTAATAGAAATAAGTTAGATTTTAAACTATAAACTTCAAAATATTATAAATTGCATTTTAGTATGAATCTAATGTGCATTTGGGATTACTTATTTAGAACCATGTTTACCTTATTAACTTTTGAAAAGTTAATCTATACTACTATATATGTATCTATATCATTAATAAAAAACAAAGTTTTTTACCACTTGTGTTTCTCTTAATCTATTTTTTGTCACTTGTCTTTATTCTACACATCTATATATTATTTTTTTCCTCAAAAGAGTATTGTAGTAATTTGAATATTCATACATGTGAAACCTAGATTAAGAAATATTATACACAAGGTTCATTCATATAACTTAAGCCACACCTAGGTAATATATATATATATATATTATATATATATATATATATTATAATATATAATATATATATTTTTACATAAACGTATGCATGCTTTCATTTTACATAAGTATATTGTTCACTTGGATATACAAGTATACGTACGCATGGTCGCATGCATACCTTTTTACGTGTGCATGTACTATCTTTGCTAAGAAACATACACACATGCATATTATATACTCATGCATATGCCATCTTTTGATAAATACATGTATATACTATGTGTTTATATGCATATATTATGCGTTGCACGTATGCATGGTAGCATGCATGTATAATTTACGTGTGCATGTATCCAAAAGTATATTCTTTGATATTGAACCATATATGATCAAGATACATCAACCAAACAACATCAAACAAACTTAAACAAATCTTCTACACTTAAAACCCCAAACCAAAGTACCATCTAAGATTAAGTACCGGCTCATTAGCACCCTTAACACCTAATTAACACCCTAAAACACCATTAACAACCTATGACTCAACACCTTCTTTGCTTGACACCTAAGCTAAGCCACAACCCGCCACCTAGCACCCTAAGACCGACTCACCTAGCCTATAACATCCACATCACACCCTAAAACTAGACCTAATGATTACACCTTCACTATTGAAGGTCTCGGCGATGGGAGTCTATACCACCAAAGCTACCACCGAAGACCCACCTCCATTCGGTCGACCTCAATTCCCATTGCCACTTCCCTCTCACGAACGATATACAAAACCACAATCATCCCCACTCTTGGATAACACCATAACCATCACATATTATCATCATTATCTACATCCTCTCGGTTACTAGACAGCAACATCCAAGCCTCGCGAAAGCACCATCTCCCGAAAGATTGTCAAAACCACGTAAGCTTAGACCATCCTCATCATCTCCTCACACTCTCTTCTGTCACAAATCAAGGTTTTAAACTCTAGAACTCTATTTTATTAAGGTTACAAAAGCAAAACATGTATTCAAAAACAACACATGTGACTAACCCTTTTGATTTAACACTCAAGATTTTGTTTAAACATAAAACTTATTTTTCAGACAAAAAGAAGAGATTTTAAGAATCTGGAAACATGAAAACAAAACTTAAAAATCAAGTTTTAACAAGAAATTATCAACAAAAGGATTAAAAATCTAGTTATAATTTGTTAAAAATCAGTTCTGCATATTAACGACTATGATTGTGGAACAAACATTGAAAATATGATAGGAATATTGGAAATATAAATCTGTAAATTTTGATGCTAATCTCATAAGTAAATTAATTTATATAAATTATTTAAGTATTTAAAAAGAAAAATTATATCGGAAACAGATCCTAGTAAATATATGTAAAATTATATACTGATCTTTATGAATTATAGAATCCACTGGAAAAATCTCGTGACCTAACTCAAAGTATTATCTGAAATATGAATTTTTACATATTCTGCAGTAGAAAATCAAAAATAAATACTTAAATAGCATAATAAATCTGAGAAAATAATGGATATAAATTATAAATCTAAACCTGCAGAATGTATAAATTTAATAATTTTTGGAGCTATATAGATAGTTTTTTGAAGATATGGGATTATTATAAAATTACAGAAACTAATCTGTTATGTGTTAGACTTTGATAAATTTATAAGAAGTTCTAATTATTATGATGAATCCTCTGTAAAATTTTGGGAATTTATGGACTACGGAAACTATTTTTGGCAATTTATGATGACTTTATAACAATTATAGAAAATAATCTGTAAATTTCTTGGAAATAAGAAATTAATGTGATATTCCAGATTAATAAGCCTATTTGTATAAAAATTTCAAAATCTATTGAGGTACTGAAAATTTTGAAGAAAATAGTTAAGTTTCTAAACTATAAAATTCTTTTGTTTATAGGTTACTACTTGGAGTAAAGGTGAGTTTCATGGCCCATTTTGTTTTTATCAAATTTTGGGGAAAAAGCATACTAATTTATGAATTGATGTATTATTACTGAAATTTATGTTACAACCATTAGTTCGGATGTGGAACCGTTAGATAACATTGGTAGCGCTACTTAGGAGATATCTCCTGCATTAACAGAATGAGTCTTATAATGCTATGTTATCTGATTTATGAAAATATGATATGACAGATATGGATAATCTGATTACTATGTAAGGTTTGGTTGTATATATAATACATCAATATTATCTGTTTAATAAACCTGTGAAGCTCACCAACTTTGTGTTGACTATTTTTGGTATGCTTTTTCAGGAATGCATCATGACTAACAACCTAACGTTCTCCTTTGATGTTTTTAATGGCTGGGGTGAAGTTGTAGGAAAAGTTTGTGTGAACCTAACTGTGAACCTGTATGACTTCAGTGTGTCGGTGGATGCTCATTTCCATCGTCTCTGAAGATGTAGTTGTTAAAACTTTATGATGTAATAGGATTATGTAATTTCAAATTTTGACTATGATGATTTTATGTAATCCTAACTTTAATATTATGTTATGAAATATGTATGTTTATGTGTTGTTTATTAATTAGTATCTGACAATGTGTTCTGAACAATCAAGTCACTCCCTAAGTATCTCACGCTTCCGCCGGGATGTGACAGGTTGGTATCAGAGCCATTGGTTATAGAGAATTAGGTACCATAAAAACCTAGACTATAACCATAAGCTCAAATCTGTATAATTATGTGTATATATATGATTTTGTGTATTATGATTCCATGTATATTAAAGTATGTTCATGCAGAGAACTTATAATATGTATAAAAATAGATAACTAACTAATTGGGTTCAAATCATGAAAAGATTTGTTTTGCAGCCATGAGTACCAATAACAAATTTTGTGAGACTGACTCATCCGAATACTCGGATTATAATAATCACGAAGGACTTACGCCTGAACCTAAACCTCAGCAAATTCTAGAACCTTATTCAACCAAAGGAGAAGATAATCCCGAACCTAAATTTTATGTCCGTCGTGCACCTGTAATGGTAGGAGGATATACCATTAAAACTCCTAGGAAAAGGGTACGACCCGGAAACAAATGTAAGACCAAGCAATACGAAGGCAAGGAGATACAAGAAACTAACCCCCACGAAGAAAGTAAAGCTAAAAGACAAAGGGTGGATGAAGATCAAAACACAGTCACTCAACCAACCCTTAAACAGCTCAAGAAAATTCAACAAGAAATCAGGAATATTCAGAAAGATGTTAAGGAATTGAAAGCACCTACAGGAAACATCTTCTCAAGAATATAGAAATGGGTGCAGGGAAATTAGAAGCTAACTTTTGATGTGAAATCTTTAAATAAGAACTTAAATAAAAAATATCTTTTATGTTTAAGCTATTACTTGTTTATGTGTTAAGTAGGATGTTGTTAAGAATCTAAAAATTTTCTTAATATTTACTATAATTAATTATAGAAAAGCATGCCGCCAAGAAGAGACACACAGCCCGTAAGAAGAACGGCGCGAAGAGGACGACCTAGAACCAGACTTGGGGAAGAAACCCCTATAAACCAAATACCAATGAAGATGAGAGGATCACACGGATAGTAGCACAACAATTAGAAGCTGCCATACCCACACTAGTAACTCAGCTCCAACAAAACCTAAATCTCAGAACAACAACACCAGGTAATGAGATACCCATGGATGATACCACGAGGGAACAACCAGAAGAGGAAGCTATAATAGGAAGAGGATGCTCCTACAAAGCTTTTATGTCCTGTAGACCTCGAGAATTTGATGGTAAAGGCGGAGCGGTACAGGCCTTACGCTGGTTAGATGAAATGGAATCAACTCTAGAAATCAGCAAATGCGCCAATAACAACAGGACCTTGTTTGCTTCACACTCACTAAAGGGAGAAGCAATCCTGGTGGAAGTTGGAAATGACCATCAAAGGTAGGCACGTTATGAATAAATTAAGTTGGGAAGAATTCAGGAATTTGATTATAGAAAAATACTGCCCTTATAATGAAATAGAAAAGTTAGAAACTGAGTTTCTAGCTTTAGAGATGAAAGGAGCAGCATATCGGGAATATACCGACAGATATAATGAACTCTCGAGATTAGTACCACACCTAGTAACCCCAGAATCAAAAAGAATAGGAAGATATATTTGGGGACTAGTGCCACAAATAAGGGGATTAGTAAAATCAGCAAGGCCCAAAACTTTTCAAGATACTGTAAGTTTATCAGGAAGTTTGACAGATGAAATGATAAGAATGGATCGTTAAATAACCCCAGATCCGAGAAAAGAGAAAGTGGAATAATGATAACACAGGGGAAGATTTAGAGGAAATCCTCAGAAACGAGTAGTTAGACAACCCCCTCGGAACTACCTAGGAATGACACGGGAAAAGAAACCCCAGACAGAAAACCAGCCATGGTGCAGCACTTGCCAAAGATACCATCAAGGCAATTGTGTGATGGTAATCTGTTACAACTGCAAGAAAAAGGGCATATATCCCGAGACTGCAAAAACCCTGCAAATCCAAAACCAATCTGCTATCAATGTGGGAATGAAAATCATCGCCGAAACGAATGTCCGCAGCTGAAGGAAGAGCACCAGTTAATCAGAACAACCCTCGGGGAAGAGCATTCATAATGCAGGCAGAAGAAGCGCGACATGAACCAGAAGTTGTCACGGGTACGTTCCCTGTAAACAACCAGTATGCTACTGTGTTATTTGATACTGGAGAAACCCGTAGTTTTGTTTCAAATACATTTAGGCAACTACTTAATTTGACCACAGAAAAGTTAGATAAAAAATATATGATAGAGTTAGCAGATGGTAAGATAATCGAAGCTTGCGAAACCATTCCTAATTGTACAATGAATCTAGATGAAAACTATTTCAACATAGATTTGATTCCTATTGATTTAGGAGGATTTGACGTTGTTGTAGGAATGGATTGGTTGAGTAAAAATCAAGCTGAAATAATATGTGGTAAGAAAATGATCAAAATTCCTTTGGTTAAAGAGAATAGAATACTGTGTATATATGGTGAAAAACCTAGAGGTACTATAAAGATAATTTCTTGCAAGAATGCACAAAAATGTCTAAGGAATAAATGTTTGGCTTATCTGACTCACATTGTTGATACTAAGATAGACAAAGCAAACCTGAAAGACGTTTCAGTTGTCAATGAATATTCAGATGTATTCCCTGATGAATTACCTGGATTACCACCCCCACGTCAAGTGAATTCAAAATTGAATTGATGCCAGGAACAACCCCTATTGCTAAGGCACCCTACCGTTTAGCACCTACTGAAATGAAGGAACTTATGAGCCAACTTCAGGAACTTTTGGATAAAGGATTTATACGACCTAGTGTGTCACCTTGGGGAGCAAGTTTTATTTGTCAAGAAAAAGGATGGAACATTTAGGATGTGCATAGACTATAGGGAACTCAATAAAGTAACTATAAAGAATAGGTATCCTTTACCTAGAATAGACGATCTATTTGATCAACTACAAGGATCTAGTTACTTTTCAAAAATAGACTTGAGATCAGGATATCATCAACTAAGAATACAGGATGAAGATATACCTAAGACAGCATTCAGAACAAGGTATGGACATTATGAATTTCTAGTAATGCCATTTGGATTAACCAATGCTCCCGCCATATTTATGGATCTGATGAATAGAATCTGTAAACCCTATTTAGATAAGTTTGTCATAGTCTTTATAGACGACATTTTAATCTATTCTAAAAGTAGGGAGGATCATGAGCAACACCTAAGATTGACCTTGGAGTTGTTAAGAAAAGAAAAAATATACGCAAAATTCTCAAAGTGTGAGTTTTGGAAAAGAGAAGTACAATTCCTTGGACACATAGTCAATCAAGAAGGGATACAGGTAGATCCAGCAAAAATAGAAGCTGTTAAGAATTGGGAAGATCCCAAGACACCAACAGAAGTACGTCAATTTCTAGGATTAGCAGGATATTACAGAAGGTTTATAGAAAATTTTTCAAGGATAGCTCAACCCTTGACTGAATTAACTCAAAAGGACAAGCCATATGTTTGGGGAGAGAAACAAAAGAATGCATTTGAACTTTTGAAAAGTAAGCTGTGTAGTGCACCTATTTTGTCATTGCCAGAAGGGACTGATGATTTTGTAGTATATTGTGATGCGTCTCGTCAAGGATTTGGATGTGTATTAATGCAACAAAGTAAAGTCATTGCATATGCCTCTAGACAACTTAGGGGAAGTGAGAAAAACTACACTACTCATGATTTAGAATTAGGAGCAGTGATCTTTGCACTTAAGATTTGGAGGCATTATCTATATGGGACAAAATGTACAATATACACAGATCACAAAAGTTTACAGCATATATTTGAGCAGAAAATGCTGAACATGAGACAAAGGAGATGGATAGAATTACTAAGTGATTATGAGTGTGAAATCAAATATCACCCCGGTAAGGCAAATGTAGTTGCAGATGCTTTAAGTAGAAAAGATAGGGCTAAACCGTTACGGGTACGAGCCATGAGAATGGAACTACAATCAGATCTACTAAGACAAATATGGGAAGCCAACAGAAAAGTAAGGTAGAAATAAAGGACAAGAAAAGGATTTACAGGCAGATACACATGGAATCTTAAAATTTAAAGAAAGAATCTGGATACCTAATGATACCATACTTAAAAAGGTTATATTGGAAGAAGCACATAAGTCAAAATACTCAGTACATCCAGGGAATAACAAAATGTATAAAGATTTGAAAAATCATTACTGGTGGCCTGGTATGAAGAGATCAGTTGGAGTTTGTAGAAAAATGTAACACGTGTTCAAGAATCAAAGCAGAACATCAAAAGCCTTCGGGATATCTACAACAACCTGAAATTCCAGAATGGAAATGGGATCAAATTACTATGGACTTTGTAACCAAGTTACCAAGAACTTCAAGTGGTTATGACACTATTTGGGTTATAGTAGATAGGTTAACCAAATCAGCACACTTTCTGCCAATTAGAGAAGATTACAAAGTAGAAAAATTGGCAAGAATCTACATACGAGAAATCGTATCCAGACATGGAATACCAATCTCCATTATATCTGATAGAGACAGTAGATTCATATCAAGATTTTGGCAAACCCTACAAAAAGCTTTAGGAACCGAATAAATCTTAGCACAGCCTTCCACCCACAAACAGATGGACAAAGTGAAAGGACAATACAAACACTGGAAGATATGTTACGTGCTTGTGCATTAGACTTTGGAGGCAGCTGGGATATACATCTACCTTGATAGAATTTTCCTATAATAACAGCTATCATTCCAGCATTAAAACAGCCCCGTTTGAAGCCTTGTATGGAAGAAAATGCAGATCACCCTTATGTTGGAATGAAGTAGGAGATAGGCAACTTATAGGTCCTGACTTAATTCAAGAAACATCTGACAAAATCAAGGAAATCAAAAATAGACTAAAGACAGCACGGATCGACAGAAAAGCTATGCTGATAAAAGAAAGGCCATTAGAATTTCAATTGGAGACAAAGTCTATCTAAAAATATCACCTACTAAGGGAATCTTTCGATTTGAAAAGAGAAATAAGTTGAACCCAAGATATGTTGGACCATTTGAAGTTATTGACAAAATTGGTCCCGTTGCATACAAACTAGATTTACCTCAAGATTAAGTGAAGTACACAACACGTTCCATGTATCCAATCTAAAGAAATGTTTAACAGATGAAACATTAAAGTTCCAGCTCAGGAAATAAAGATAGACGAGAAGCTTCATTCATCACAGAAGAACCATAGCTATATTAGACAAGAAAGTTAAAAAGCTAAGAAGAGGCAAAATTTCTATAGTAAAGGTTAAGTGGAATGCTTGGAAAGGACCTGAGTATACGTGGGAAAGAGAAGATGAAATCAAAAGAAGATACCCCCATCTATTCCAAGTCAATGGTCAGATAAGTTCATTACTACCAAATAAATTTCGGGACGAAATTATCTTTACGGGGGGAGAATGTGACAACCCTAGATTAAGAAATATATACACAAGGTTCATCATATAACTTAAGCCACACCTAGGTTAATATATATATATATAAATATATATATATATTTTTACATAAACGTATGCATGCTTTCATTTTACATAAGTATATTGTTCACTTGATATACAAGTATACGTACGCATGGTCGCATGCATACCTTTTTACGTGTGCATGTACTATCTTTGCTAAGAAACATACACACATGCATATTATATACTCATGCATACCATCTTTTGATAAATACATGTATATACTATGTGTTTATCATATATTATGCGTTGCACGTATGCATAGTAGCATGCATGTATAATTTACGTGTGCATGTATCCAAAAGTATAATTCTTTGATATTGAACCATATATGATCAAGATACATCAACCAAACACATCAAACAAACTTAAACAAATCTTCTACACTTAAAACCCCAAACAAAGTACCATCTAAGATTAAGCACCGCTCATTAGCACCCTTAAACACCTAATTAACACCCTAACACCCATTAACAACCTATGACTCAACACCTTCTTTGCTTGACACCTAAGCTAAGCCACAACCCGCCACCTAGCACCCTAAGGACCGACTCACCTAGCCTATAACATCCACATCACACCCTAAAACTAGACCTAATGATTACACCTTCACTATTTGAAGGTCTCGCCGATGGGAATCTATACCACCAAAGCTACCACCGAGACCCACCTCCATTCGTCGACCTCAATCATCCCATTGCCACTTCCTTCTCACGAACGATATACACAACCACAATCATCCCCACTCTTGGATAACACCATAACCATCACATATTATCATCATTATCTACATCTCTCTCGGTTACTAACAGCAACATCCAAGCCTCGCGAAAGCACCATCTCCCGAAAGATTGTCAAAACCACGTAAGCTTAGACCATCCTCATCATCTCCTCACACTCTCTTCTGTCACAAATCAAGGTTTTAAACTCTAGAACTCTATTTTATTAAGTTACAAAAGCAAAACATGTGTTCAAACAAACACATGTGACTAACCCTTTTGATTTAACACTCAAGATTTTGTTTAAACATAAAACTTATTTTTCAGACAAAAAGGAATATTTTAAGAATCTGGAAACATGAACAAAACTTAAAAATCAAGTTTTAACAAGAAATTATCAACAAAAGGATTAAAATCTAGTTATAATTTGTTAAAAATCAGTTCTGCATATTAACGACTATGATTGTGGGAACAAACATTGAAAATATGATAGGAATATTGGAAAATATAAATCTGTAAATTTTGATGCTAATCTCATAAGTAAATTAATTTATATAAATTATTTAAGTATTTAAAAAGAAAAATTATATCGGATGAACAGATCCTAGTAAATATATGGAAAAATTATATACTGATCTTTATGAATTATAGAATCCACTAGAAAAATCTCGTGACCTAACTCAAAGTATTATCTGAAATATGAATTTTTACATATTCTGCAGTAGAAAATCAAAAATAATACTTAAATAGCATAATAAAATCTGAGAAAATAATGGATAAATTGATAAATCTAAACCTGCAGAATGTATAAATTTATAATTTTTGGAGCTATATAGCTATTTTTGTGAAGAATTGGGATTATTATAAAAACTACAGAAACTAATCTGTTATGTGTTAGACTTTGATAAATTTATAAGAAGTTCTAATTATTATGGTGAATCCTCTGTAAAATTTTGGGAATTTATGGACTACGGAAACTATTTTTGGCAATTTATGATGATTTTATAACAATTATAGAAAATAATCTGTAAATTTCTTGGAAATAAGAAATTAATGTGATATTCCAGATTAATAAGCCTATTTGTTATAAAAATTTCAAAATCTATTGAGGTACTGAAAATTTTGAAGAAAATAGTTAAGTCTTCTAAACTATAAAATTCTTTTGTTTATAGGTTACTACTTGGAGTAAAGGTGAGTTTCATGGCCCATTTTGTTTTTATCAAATTTTGGGGAAAAAGCATACTAATTTATGAATTGATGTATTATTACTGAAATTTATGTTACAACCATTAGTTCGGATGTGGAACCGTTAGATAACATTGGTAGCGCTACTTAGGAGATATCTCCTGCATTAACAGAATGAGTGTTATAATGCTATGTTATCTGATTTATGAAATTATGATATGACAGATATGGATAATCTGATTACTATGTAAGGTTTGGTTGTATATATAATACATCAATATTATCTGTTTAATAAACCTGTGAAGCTCACCAACTTTATGTTGACTATTTTTGGTATGCTTTTTCAGGAATTCATCATGACTAACAACCTAACGTTCTCCTTTGATGTTTTTAATGGCTGGGGTGAAGTTGTAGGAAAAGTTTGTGTGAACCTAACTGTGAACCTGTATGACTTCAGTGTGTCGGTGGTGCTCCTTTTTCCATCGTCTCTGAAGATGTAGTTGTTAAAACTTTATGATGTAATAGGATTATGTAATTTCAAATTTTGACTATGATGATTTTATGTAATCCTAACTTTAATATTATGTTATGAATATATATTTTTATGTGTTGTTTATTAATTAGTATCTGACAATGTGTTCTGAACAATCAAGTCACTCCCTAAGTATCTCACGCTTCCGCCGGGATGTGACAATACAAATTCCTCTCTTATTAAAATGAATTTTATTAATTGTTATATATCTCTCTCTTATCTAATATCTTTTTAAAATTAAATGATCTTTTTTCTAAAAATAATGTTATTAAGGAAATTATAATCACATCTTTAAGAGTAAAATTAAATGATAAAAAAATAAAATTTTATATAATATGAAATTTTCTAAAACACTAAGCTTTTTAAATATATTATTTTAAATTATTTTATTTAAAAAAATATATTATAAATACGTGAAAATTTTAAAAACAACCTTATCTAAACAACTAAAATAATTACAAACCAAAGTTTTTAAAAAAGTATTTTTATAAAAATGTGTTTTTAAAAATAATTTTTCAAATAATCATAAAATGAATATTTAAAAATAAAACTATTTAGATTATAGAGTTAAAAATAGTATAAATGTTTTATTTATCTAATTATTACTTATATATAA
This sequence comes from Flaveria trinervia, assembly GCA_025506515.1. Classification (NCBI taxonomy): domain Eukaryota; kingdom Viridiplantae; phylum Streptophyta; class Magnoliopsida; order Asterales; family Asteraceae; genus Flaveria; species Flaveria trinervia. Next base: position 66,413,923 of record CM046452.1, on the reverse strand, counting down.
TGTTAATTATATTTTATATTAAAAGATTAACTGTAACTCTTCGTGTTTATTACTAACTATAATAAGTTTAATTAATGGGTTTTTTAACATATCCATCTATCTACAAACAAAACTAAAATAAACATGAAATATTTATAACACTCATTATACTTAATTTCTCATTTCTTTATGTTATTGATAATAATATTAAATACTATAATATTACTCATACCATTTTTAAATTAAAAAATGTATAATTTAATAAACTAAAGACCTACTTTTTTTTATTAAATACCCACTTTTTAAAACAAAAAATTTATAGAATACAGAATATAACAAACTTTTTTTATTCATTTTTCTTAAGCAAAATATTTAAAAATCATTATTTACTTAAAGTAGCTATATATACGTGATTACAATCATATATTATCTTCAAGCATAATTTTTTAATGTATAAATTTTTTATTACTAATTATTTAATATATCATTTATTCAACCCATGTAATACTCGAGGACTAACCTAGTAATACATATTAGAAGGATAAGATGGTAATTTTATTCAAAATGTGAGACACTTATACAATATTTTAAGCATCAAGTATTTTATGCAATAGTTTCACTATTGCTCCCATTTTATTAACTTTTTCTAATTATTGTGTTATTTAGTTCACATTATTAATAATATGATTTTATTTAATTCACTTAACTAATTTTTTTATTTATAGTAAATTAAATTTAAATTTACTAATTATATATTTAAAACTAATTCTATTTAAATTAAGTATTATTTTATTTAAATATTTAAGTATATAACTTATATATATTTTTATATTTACAAATTGAATTTTAATAATTTAAACTATGACCTATTGACAAATAATAATCCATACCATTAGTTTGACTAATAATAATTGTAACGTTTATTTTTGTTGTTAATAACAATCCTAGTAACATAATTTTTATTGATTTACACTTGATTTTCACTCATTTTCATTCTCTTTAATTGTATGTTTTACTATGTTATTCAAAACATCATGAGCATAATCTAGGTAAAATCAAGTGTAAAACAATGAATTGTTATTCTACTAGGACTTGACAACAAAAATAAGAGTTAGGATTATTGCCGTCCAAACTAATAGTATTAATCATTATTGGTCAATAGGTGATGTTTGGATTATTAAAATCTAATTTACATATTTATAATAACTATAATACTTATATTTTTAGGGGCATATTATGAGTTTAATAATTTTAATATTAATCTATATTTTTTATAATAACAGTGAAAGGATGATAGAATGATAATTTATCATAGATTAATATACCCATATGAAAAATTATGCTTAAATTTAAAAAAAATCATATTTTCCATTATTGCCCTTGCAATGAAATATAACATATGATACTAATAATACAAATGCTAAAGTATATACACGTGGCCAAACAAAATCGTCATTTGCTTTCAATACCGTTCATTTATTGCGATTGAGCACTAATTCCTCTTCTCCTTTCTCTTGTCAGTTGTTAACAACTCAATGACAATCAATATGGTAATTTGTGGTGACAATTTCTCTAATAACTTTTTTCGATCTATGTAAATCACCCTTGAAAGTTGCATCCGATGATCATAAAACGCTAAGCTACATTTATAAAACGTAACCCCCCTTAAAATATAGGTTATAAGTGATTGTCGACCACAAATACCACCAATGCTTGCACTTCTTGTTAGGATAACATAGTTGTATTAAAAACTTTTGTAATATACGTAGTTGTTTTATTTCATATTTTTTCAATAATTATATTTTGATTTTTTAATTTACGTCATAACATACCTAACCGATACTGATTAAAATTGAATCCTTAAAAAATTACGCAACAATCGTATCATTGCAAACGTACGGACATTTCTACTAATAATTCAATAAAAATTTTAGAATATAAAAATATATTAAAAATAACTTTTCACAAAGAATTAAAAAGTAGAATTTGAAAAGTTAGAAAGAGTAACTTCTGAGAAGTTAAAATTCCTTTTATACACAATTACTAATATACCCTCACCCACATCATCTAACACCCAATCCCTTCATCAACAAAAAAATCTATTCATATTTTTTTTCATTTTACAAAATAATTATTCACGTTTTAGTTTATAAAATAATTTTAGAAAAAATTTAAATACGATTTTTGAAAAGTTATAAATCAATAAATACTTTTTATCAAAAAAAAATTCAACAAAATAGAAAATCCCAACTTGCTTAACCATATTCTACATTACAAAAGAATAACAATCATTCAATATTATTATGATAAAATGACATTGTGTAGGTTATTTCCTTTACTAAAAGATAAAAAAGAAAAAAACAAGAAACAAAAGGAGGGTGTAGTCTTTTCCATCTCCATTAGAGAAAGATGTACATCACACGCCACATTCCACAGTTATGTCCACAAGCTCAGGAAAATATTCCCACGTGCTTAATCTTTTATTTTCATCTACTAACAATATTTAAAAGTCAAAATATAAACTTTATTCGTCGATAAGATTTATGCAAAGTGTTTTCAAGAATATAACATTATAGTATATACAAATCAAAAGAAAGTGCAACTTTTATGGCCTGTACAACACAAGTCTTCAAAAGTCTTGAGTACTAAATTATAATTATAAGTTAGCATGAAATTATAACATTATCACAGTAATATATATACAAACTGTTATTATATGTAATGAAGATGTGTTTTAAATTATTGTAACTTATGTTAAAGGTAATTTGTTTAGAAAAACTGATTAGTTATTTTTATGGTTAACATGTTAACCAAAAAAGTTACAATTGCATTATCTTTTTAGTAACGTATCGAAATACGACCTCTAGTAACATGATGAGTTTAGTTTGGGTTTTCAATATACAACAATAGTTGATCATATTACACGTTGCTCAAAGAGGGAAGCTCATACATTAGATGCGCAATCTAGTTTTACTAATTCTAGAGAAAACCAACAAACTTTAGTAAACTCGTAGAGTTATGATCAAATCCATGACCGAGGGTTGGCTATTGCTTTAAGGTAAGATTTGATAATTTTGTATCTCCTTATATTGTTTTACTATTTTTTGACATTAAGAATTTGACTCACTAATAAATGTTAGAGGATCGTGTACTGGACGATGTACTAACTGATTAACGTGTAAACCGAATCAAATAGTGCGGAATCCTATTTGATTGGCAATCCAATTAGTGAGAACGCACGTAGAAACAATTATGTAATTGAAACAACGTTAAGAATCGATTAGGAATCGATATACGGCGATCTATGAACTTAGAGTATGATCTTAGAGATCTCTGGACGGCTAGGGTACGTCTGGAGTCGAAGTGTGTATAATGCTTACGTTTTTCCACAAATTAGGTGGTATTTATAGGTTAGGGTTACTCATTCGGGTGACTGAACCATTTGCAAGGTTCATTCGTGCGATTGAGCCATGCGGTTGATCCATTCGCACGACTGAGTGTTCAGTCGTGCGACTGAGTCAGTCGCATGAAGTTTTTCAGGCGTATGGACTATTTAGGCGCATAGACACTCAGTCGCATGGCCATTCGGACGCATGACCACTGTTGGGGCGCATGGTCCAGTTGGACGCATGAGAACTTCACTTAACCAAGTTTAAATGTATTCATTATTATAACATTATGTATATCAATTCAAACAATCACAAACCTATATAATCTAGTCAATATGCGTTACACAACTTATTAATGAAATATTAAACATTATGAATCACAACCAAACATTTACATTTCATTAAGTACCCAAACATTACATAAGTGTAAGACATTAAAGACATATTACATTAAGTTCAGAAACTAGGGACACATGTACCTACAAACTCCCCCATAATCCTAGTTCCATCTAATGTCTTACCATCTTCATAACCTCTTCATACTTCTTATACTTCTCTTCTCTTGTGACTCCTACGTGAATCTCAAACGCAAAGCAGAGTCGTATCACATTCTGGAATGGTAGAGCTTGTACAATATCTTGAGAGTCATAAAACAGTGGCCACTTGTACAATGTATATACATCATCTGCAGACAAGTTCGTAAGCCAGATAGGGTCAAACACCCTGATGGTTTCCATAACACCATTCTTGTTCAGGACTATGACTGCTTCTCCTATCCTCCAATCATAGTACCACCATTTAAAGTGTAGAGTGAAGTCTTGTGGCATCTCCTATAGAGGGATCTTAACATTGTTCACGGTGGACTCCACTTCAGCACTATCTTCGGTTTTCCAGTAATGGGATCAACCTCAAACCGTTTGAGATACCTCGTTGGCTATTGAGGTTTGAAGTTGACCCATCTGGTGTGGTACTCTCTTTTAAGAGCTGCTTCAAACCAACCAGACATCTTGCGTGGATCAGCGTATAGCAATTTCAGCTTCGCTAGCTGGTTCAGCTCAAATCCAGGAAGAGTCTTCAGGTCGTGTGGGAACCTGAAGTACTCGATCCCTTTCTCACGTTTAACTGCATAAACGTTGAGATCTTCAAAATATGCCCACGCGATGATTTTGCCCGACACCTTATGATGTTTCTTCACTTTGTATAGCTTGGTGTAGACAGTCGACTTTGAAGCACTGCGTTGGGCTCTTATCTCTTCAAAACACGCAGCCCACTCAACCTTTCTGATATTAACTTCAGCATCCAAGGCTTGGGCCTTATCTTCAGTCTTGTCAGACTCTTCTTCCATTCTATCCAAAGTTTCAAAAGTTTCACTGACAAGGTTGTCACCCAGATTGGGAACGACATTACCTTCAATGGCAGTGTACTCTGGATAGTGTTGATCCGTGACATCTTCTATCTCGATCCCATTAACATTGTTGAGCTTATCTTCACTCTCAACTTGGACTGTTAGAGCATCCTTGACAATCTCATCAGGATTTAGCTTGAACATTTTAGCAATTTGCTCGTCAGTGAGATTGTGAATGATCTCTCCTTCTTCAGGAGTGTACATCACTGATCTCCTTACTATACCCTGTAGATCAAGAATCATCGTGAGCTGAGTCTTGATCTGTTGGAGGGGAGCAACATCATGTTCATCCCTCTGAAAGTTTGGATCTGCTTGATTTATACATGTAACACAACAATCATTAGTTAATAATCAAGACAGAAATACCAACATTAAATATAAACATTCATTACATTAATGTGATACAAGATTCGAATACATATGATTTAAATAAAGTAAATAACTAAATATTACTCTTATCCTGTATCCTCTGCTCCTCTGCTACCGGGGCGGATGTGGAGGCACTCTGATCTTGAGTCCTTTTGGTCCTCCGTTCGCTTGTAGATGTGGCACCTGCAGCAGAAGAATCCTCTTCATCATCATCAACATCTGCATCTGTATCACCCTCGTGATCATCACCATCATCATCACTCTCATCATCATCAGCATCATCGTCTTCGTCTCCTTCTCCGATCTTCAAGGGCTCTTCTTTGGATCCTTTGAGCTTTAGCATGATTGTCTTGTTTGCAGCCTCCAGCTCCTCAATCTTCTTGGCATGTTGCTCCTGGAGCTGAGACATCTGCTGAGCCTGCTGATCAATCAATCGAGCCTGCTGAGAAATCTGCTGAGATTGTGCAGTAGTAAGATATACTAGCTGACGAATCTGTGCAGTTTTCTCGTCATCGGCTGCTAACAAACGCATCAGCATACGGTTCAGCACTGATAGTTGTTCCTCTATCCCAATGGGAGGTAAGATGATCCAGATGTATATGAAAAGAAGGATGATGGTGTAGCTGGATGGCTAGTGGTGGTGGTGGTGGCAGTGATGAAGATTGGGGGTGTATAGATGAAGGTGGTGGTGGTGTGGTGTGGTGGATATGGTGGTAGATGGGGTAGTAGTAGTGGTGGTAGATGGAGTGGTGGTAGTGGTGGTAGTAGTGATGGTGGTGATGAAGGTCAGTCTTCTCTTCCTCGAGCCTTTCGAGGAGGATGCTCCCCCTGGAACACGGCTTGGCTGATCGGGAGAAAATGTAGGATCAGTGTCAGTCTTTCCCGACCCGCCAGGTCGTTCACCAACCGCCCGGAGCCCTCGCTTGGTGGCAACAACCTTACTGCCCACCGTTCGAGTCAGAGGCTCCTCGTCTGACTCCTCCTCCTCATCGGGTTAGAAATCCTGATGGAATCCTGCATCCTCAATCTCTCTGTGGGTGGGTGCTGGAGATGCTATATTAGTAGTGGGGGCCCTTGGTTGAGTGGGCCCTGCATCTCCACCAGCACCACTGTCGTCGTCATCTGAATCAACATCTGGGAGCTCAATTTGCTCAATATCTGAGTCACTGTCGTCGTGGCGCCACTTTCTTCGTGACGGCGCCACATAGTCTTCACGGGCCAGATGCCCAAACAGTCGCCTCACAGGAGGTTTCACCTGCTTCCCCCTGTATACCTTCATCCGACCCAAGGTGGTATCATCCATCACCTCGAGTGCTACGGCATCCTCCTTCTCTTTTGGCAACGAAGGGAGCTTTTGGTCAATGATCATCTGCATGAATCGAGGGTACATGCAAAAGCCCTCCTTGCCCTTGGCCTCTATGTTCTCTACCAGGTAGGTGAAGATCATCCTGGAGAAGCTGAACGGATGGTTTAGCACCAACGCCACATAGGCGTTGTGTATCTGATCAGACAACTCATCGAACCCCCCCTTCTGTGATGCAATGCACTTGAGCAGCACATGGGCTAAGTATTTAAACTGAGGACACAGGTTGCTTTTGTTGAGCACACCTGAGTTGATGTCCCCAGAGTACTTGGCCCGCAGAAAACAGCCTCGTACTGTCAGTGGATGTAAACGGGTAGGGTAATCAGCATCATCCCCGAAGTCTAATACTGTCCTAAGATCATCCGCAGTGATCTCTATGGGCTGACCAAAGATAGAACTCCTGATCCGGTGGGGTTGGAGGTATTGTCAACAACTGCGCCTTCCCTGAAGGCCTGCTGAATCAAATAGGGTGTGCACAGAGTCGAGATGGCACGGAAGATCCTCGATCTCTGTAGAAAGGTGATAATGCCAGAGAAGTCTGAAGCATTCCGTGAGGTCAAGTCTACATGAGCACAGATATTGTGCTTGGTGCTCATAGTCTAACGACTAGCCATCTGTTACACAATGAATATAAACGTTAGTGTCAGTCAATAAGTAATGAACTTAATCATTTGAACATGAAATTCTCTGTTCTGTCATGCGAGTGACAATGTGCGACTGAGATCTAGTCGTGCGAATGACCTCATACGTATGAATTAACATGCGACTAAACTCATACGTATGCTATCTTATGCGTTTACACCAGTCGTGCGACTGAACTCATACGCATGGTTTAGCTGTGCGATTTGGCCATTCGCCTCTTCAAGTCGTGCGACTGAAGTTCATCAGATTGTCCATTCGCATGACAGACTAACTGTTCAATTCAAAATCAAATTTTGAGCAAACTTTAATGTTACACGTCGTGGTTTGGCTCATTAGACTCGCAATTCACCGACAAAACACATTATGACCTTTAATTTTACAGTGGACTTAGTTTTACTTGTTTATTAGTGAAACAAAGTCACGGTTCCTTTTAGGGTTCGTTTACGTCGATTAGGGCATGAATCGATGGACATTCTCACGGATAGCACCGCATTATACCTGTATAATCACGATAGACCGTCAGTAAGCAATATTCAAAGATCTAGAGGGCTCAAATAAGAATCGGGCAGAGTAACGGTGCTTCGTGCGATTTAGGGACGATTTGGGAGTGATGAACAACTGCGACCGACTCACCCTCTATTTATACTAGGGTTTACTTTTAGTTGTGCGACTGAGCCCAGTCGGATAGTTGATTCATGCGACTGAAGATCAGTCGTGCGACTAGCACAGTCGGTCACCTTCAGTCGTACGACTAGACATCCATTGTGCGACTGAGTCATTCGGTCACCTTCATTCATGCGTCTAGACTCATTCGTGTACACCAATCGTACGACTAATCCATACTCATTGTCCAGTCGTGCGAATGAGTCATACTCAAGGTTGTTTGACTTTATGAGCATTCGACAATTAATATCCTTTTACCTTGTGAATATACTTTATGAGCATTTGACCATCTCAGACATGATCATTTTAAGCTTGAAAAACCTTTGATCACCTCAGACGTGATCCTTTTAAAATCCTTTGTCACCTCAGACATGACCTATTTTTATTTGAAAGCACGTGTGATCACCTCAGACGTGACCTTTTAGCTGATAAGGTTCCCTATCAACTTCCATGACATAGTCTGATATTAAACAAACTGAAATTGACAAACTTTATACAGAAATAAAAGAAATAAAAACTTAAACTTAAAACTAAGACATGTTTTTGTGTTTTTGTAAGGGTTAAATCCTAGGATGTAAATCTAAAGAATTATTTTTCTGAACAGACAGCTTCAATTCATTTAAACCATACATGGACCAATTCGATTTGGAATCATACAGGATATTCAAATCATTTGGACAAGTTATCTAAAACCTTTGATGCTCTATTCTTGTTTTTCATATATAGTCATTTAGCAAATTTAGGAAATCATACTAGTACTATTATGTCCCCACACTAATTTGAACTTTCAAGAATTGTAGCCACAATGATTGTCAGTATACTTGTCCTCTTAAATCCATACATAGACTTTCAACACAGATTGGTGATGGTTTCAGGTTTGTTTATTTCAACAAGCATTTGTGGATCCTACACTTATATGGTAATCAACATTCCTCAGGAGATTTTTGAGCGGTCTCAGGGTAGTATTCAAGAAGAAACTATTCTTAGAACTTTCAAAGAGAAGCCAAGCCTCAGGTCAGTGCCACCGCACACCAGAGAGACGGCAAACAACAATGAATTCTAGAATATATAGGTTATGCTTATCCTCAGGTCAGTGCCACCGCATAGCAGAGAGGCACATAACCTATCTTCTTGTTTGAGCAATTTCATTCTTTTTGCACAGATCTCACTAACAATATAGGTTATCAGTTTGATTGTATTTGCATTTTTTATGTGCTTTTGCTCATTCTTTGGTCTTACGCACACATTCGTGGCGTTTATTTTGCTCGTCACCCCTTATTGGAATCTTGTTGATTGTGTTAACCAGGGATAAGGTGTTACCCACAGCTAGTTAAACATTTTACTTTAATCTTGAGATCACCAAAAAGATCTAGTCATCTATTGTGTTGAATCTACCACATATCATCTGTGGTCTAGCAACCTCTAGGTCTACTTTCTTTGTGTTACCTTAGTGGTAGCTAGTTTATCTATCATATTTCCTTTTATATTGCTCAGACTACACAAACTTATACTTCAGCTTTGCATCCTTTTCAATTTAAAATTTTAAAGTCTCAAATGGTTTGCTCCTGTGTACTATCATATTCCAAAGATTGAATCGGTATCACACATACGATCTTTTTTTATCAGCTACCTCTCCTCCTCCCTTGTTTTTCTTATACTGTCTAACCTATTCTCCCCCTAAAATTTTAAAACCGTAATGGATTAGGGTTTTAGGATTTTAATAGGCAAAGAATAAGACCAATTTTAATTAAACTATTTAAAATTAAGCAAATAAAATAAACAATTGAAAAATAAAAGAAAATTTACAAGACGCATCGGACTACACATGGTCATCTTCAGGAATGACCTCAGTTTTCTTTTTAACGCCGTTGACCTCTAACAGATATAGAAAACGTGGTTTGTCAAAAGCCTTTGTATAGAGGTCAGCGCGTTGAAAATCTGTGTTTATTTTTACCACATTGATTAAGTTCTTTTCAAAGCAATCACGTATAAAGTGATATTTAATTCCGATGTGTTTGGTCTTGGAGTGTTGGACCGGGTTTTTAGTGACTGCAATTGCAGCAGAGTTATCAACAAAGATAGGAGTAGAAGAGAATTTCAAACCATAATCCCACATTTGCTGTTGAATCCATATGATTTGTGAACATCAACTTGTAGCAGTAACGTATTCGGCTTCACAGGTTGACAATGCAACCGAGGTCTGCTTCTTACACTGCCAGGTTACTAATCTTCTCCCAAAGAACTGACACCATGCTGATGTAGACATGTAGTTCATCTTGCAGCCACCGTAATCCGAGTCGCTCTATGTCGTAAGCTCAAAGTCATCATCATGAGGATACCACAACCCAAGTGTGGGTGTACCCTTCAAATAACGAAAAATAATTTTGACCCCAATAAGATGGTTCACCTTAGGCTTTGCCTGATATCGTGAACATAGACATGTCGCATACATGATATCAAGTCGTAAGGCAGTTAGATACATAAGAGATCCAATCATCCCTTGGTACATAGTGGCATCTACCAGATCACCATTCTCGTCGGATGCTACAACATGGTTTTTAGCAAGTGGAGTTCCAGCTGTAGACGCATTCTTCATGTCAAATCAACTGAGAATATCACCTACATACTTGGTCTGATGTAGAAAGATCCCATTTGGTGTCTGATCCACCTGTAACCCGAGAAAGAACTTCATCTCTCCCATTGCACTCATCTCAAGTTTTCATTACTGCTTCAACTCTTTACATATTTTTCGTTCTTGGAACCGAAGATTATGTCATCAACATAGATTTGTACTAGCAGTAAATCCCCATCTTTTTCCTTGATAAACAATGTACAGTTAATGACTCCCCTGCGAAAACCGTTTTTTACAAGATGAGTCGAGAGTTTCTCATACCAGGCCCTCGAAGCTTGATGAAGCCCGTATAGCACCTTGTCGAGTTTGTAAACTCTGTCCCGATGATATGGATCCTCAAATCCCTCGGGTTGACTGACATAAACTGTCTCTCGGATCTCACCATGAAGGAACACACTCTTCACATCTAGTTGATAAACTTTGATCTTCATATAAGATGCATAGGCAAGGAAGATGCAGATTGCTTCCATTCTTGCCACGGGTGCAAACACTTCATTGTAGTCAATACCCTCAACTTGTCGAAATCCCTGAACAACAAGCCAATCCCTGTTTCTGATGATCACTCCTTGATCATCTTTCTTGCATTTCAAGACCCATTTGGTGCCAATGACCTTAGCACCTTTAGGTCTATCCACTAGAGCCATACTCCCAACTTCTTGAACTGAAGAAGTTCTTCTTGCATGGCACTCACCCATGCCTCATCATTCAGGGCTTCACTAACATACTTTGGCTCAAACTGGGACACAAAGAAACGATAGGCACCGTCGTGAAGGTATCCCTTTTCCATCACAGAGGCATAATCATCTGAGTACAATTGATTTTTGGTCTGAACTCCTGATCTCACATCTCCCATGACATCATCCAAAGGATGATAGACATTTAGACGTGAGCCGGGAGTTGTTGGAACAACCACCTTAGAATCAAGATTGTGAACATTTGGTTCTGGATCTGAGGCAATAGGAGTCTGAGGTTCAGAAGGCTCAGAAACATCACTGCTAGATGCTTGTGGACTTGTGGTAGTCAGAACCTGTTCATCCTGGTTGTTCTGATCATTCTCCATATTTTCTTCATCAGAGGAAGAGTCACTCACATCAAGTGCTCCCCCTAAGTTGGTAGATGATTGACTTTGTGAACTGGATGGTGTTGAATCTTAAGACGGTGTGTTCAAGACATCGTACATCATCTTGTTTGCCAACTCGTCTTCAGAAGTAGGGAGAGGTATGTTGAAGGACTTGAAGAATCCATCATAGTCAAAAAAGTAAGCAGGCCCTTTTCTAGTAGGTGGTGTGGTGTATCTCTGAACATCAACACCACACCACACCTCTACTTGACCCATTGAGTTATTGTAAACTCTCTTGCTCGGTATGTTGTATCCTACAAAGATCCCTTCATCAACCTTCTCGCTGAATTTTCCCTCTTGAGTCTTCTTCAGCGGGGTGCACGGAGCGCCAAACGGCTCGAGATACTCTAAGTTAGGTTTACGTTGTTGTAGTAACTCGTAGCATGTTTTTCCATGGCGTTTAACTACTAGAACTCGATTGAGCATATAACATGCATTTGCAACTGCCACATTCCAGAATTGAATAGACAGTTTCGAGTCTGCTAGCATAGTCCGTGCGGTCTCTATCAAGTTGCGATTCTTCCGTTCAGCAACACCGTTCATCTGAGGAGTGTAGGCAGAGGTAATTGATGCACAATTCCCTTTTCCTTGCAGTAGGCCTCCATACACTGATTCTTGAACTTGGTTCCATTGTCTGAGCGCACTTGTCGTACTTTCAGCTTGTATAGGGATTCCAGTGTAGTTACTAATTCCTTGAAGGATTCAAATGTTTCTAATTTGGACTTCAGAAACATTACCCAAGAGAATCTTGAGTAGTCATCAGTAACTACGTAGCAGTACAAGTCGCCTGCGATGCTTCTTGTACTGACTGGACCAAACAGATCCATGTGAAAAAGCTCAAGAGGTAGTTCTATGGAATGAACTTCTTTTCCTTATGACTTCTTCGTCTGTTTGCCCTTCTTGCATGCAACACAGAAATCCAGGAGTTGGAAGTTTTTGATGTTCACTCCCCTCACTAGATTATTCTGGATCAAGTGATTCATCTTCCTCGGATTTATGTGTCCCATTCTCCTATGCCAGGAGATGGAATCCTTCTCAGTAGCTTTGGAGAAGAAGCACTGAACTTCAAGATCTGTTGTGGAGGCCTTTGAAAGATCCAAGACATAAAGATCATTATATCTTGAAGCTGACATTAGGACTTGGTCCTCCGGGATCACGTAGTCCTTCTTTAGAACGTAGCACTTCTTGTTGTCAAAGACTACTTTGAAGCCTTTATCACATATTTGAGAAACAGAAAGTAAGTTATTTTGTAATTGTTAGACATAGTTTACCTTGTCAAACTTAACTTTTTGATTTCCCACTTCCCCTTGGGCTGTGACGTACCCGCCTTTGTTTCCAGCAAATGAAACATGCCCTCCTTTGATTTGTCTAACGTTTGATAAGAGAGCTCTGTTCCCCGTCATGTGCCTGGATGCTCCGCTATCTACAATCCACGTGTTAGTCTCAGCACTATAGCGAACACCCTACACATTCAATGAAAACATTAGTTCATGTTAGGAACCCAAGCCTTCACTGGCTTGGGTTTCCCCGAGGCATCACACAACATAAACTCAACCCATTGACCATTTGAGGTTGAGGGAAGCTCAGATGTCTGTTTGTTCTCATTTTCAAACACTGAGGTGGATTTTTCTTTCTATAGGCTAGCTTTGTGTAAGGCCTGTTTGTGATAAACAGACGACTGGCTGATAGGTTGAACTTTGGATTCACTATCCCTTTTAGGAGGCGTCACTGAGTTCCTCTTAAAAGATCTAGTTTTAGATGCAGGAAGTTCAACTTTCCTCCTCGGTGTCTAATGATAAGGACAATTAGACGCAATGTGACCGTACTCTCCACAATTGTAGCAAGATCTGCTTTCAACTTTACGATTTATTTGTTTTTATGGAGATGTAGGTGTCACACGGATGACCTTATTTTGTTTAGATTGAGACACTTCTTTGTTAGATGTATGGTTGGGTTTTACAAACTTAATTGCTTTACCTAGTTTTACATCTTTTATTTCTTGTTTACCTGGACTTTGACATGATGCTCATGATTGATTAGGTTTAATAGTCTTTTTGGGTTTTGATTTGACTTTGTTTGAACCTGACTTTAAATTAACATTTTCAAACTCTTTTTCCAGGTTAACACAAGGCATCTTTCCTTTTGCCTTTGAAGTGGACTCCTTTTGTTTAGTGCCAGATTCAATTGATTTACTTGTGGAATCTGGATCACTAACAAGAGGAGTGGACACCACATGATCCTTGATGGGGTTATTATTAATTGGTTTACTTTTGGTATTCATCAAGGTCTCAGGTGGTGGCGGAAACACTTTGTATCCCAATCCCTCCCCGTTGTTTCTCTCTCTCACTAAGTGTTGGATAATATGAGACGAGCGTGTCCAACTGTGTAGTTTTTGTTTTAAGGAGTTGACTTCTACTTCTAAAACTGCTTTCTGCTTCTTAGTGTCCTCTAGGGAGTTAAGATAGTACCTAATGTCATTAGCTTGGTTAAAGGCAACTACTTCTGTTTCCCTAAGCTGTTTGTTCAAAAGGTCTATCTTTTCCTTGTAACTGTGCGCATTTTGTTTTAAAACTCTATTAGCTTCGGTGCACAGTTCCAAATCCTTTACCAAGCTATCATTATGATCTAATAACCTAGCAAATTTTAAATCTATGCTTTCTCTAAATTTATTACAATCAGAACAAGCATGATTATTAAACAACTGGTCAGTAGTACTTACCTGAGATGTTGAAGAGGAATCAGCCATGTGTGTAGAATCTATTGTCTCTGGTTCTGGTGATTCTGACATTGATGTAGATTTTTCTTCTTCAGGTAGGTGGTTGACTACAGGTGTAGTGTCTTCAGAATTAGACATTGCAAGCTCTACTGCTATGTCTCCCTCACTGGCGGAATCATCATCTATGTCTGCCACACTAGCTATGTTGGACTCTCTCGGTGAGACGAACCGAAAGCTCCAGTCTTGTCCTTCATCCTCGTTAGCAGTCAAGGCTTTAGGGTCCTTCTTGATGAAGTAGAACTACTAGATGTGGCTTTGTCCTGATGATTAAAGGACGAGAAAGGATTGCCAATACCAGTCTTCTTTGGCTTCACACACTCCCGTTTGAAGTGCCCCTTCTCACCACAGTTAAAACATGTTACCTTTAACTTGTCGAAGCCAAAAGTTGTGTCCTTGGTTGCAACCAAGTTCTGTCCAGTCTTCTTTACAAACTTTTTAGCTCGTCGGACAGCACTTGCCAAGGCCCATATTATATCAATCCGTTCCAACTCCATCTCATCCACCTGTTCATAATCCTCATCTGCCAGGTGGCAATTTCCTATATTTCCAGCAATTAGTCCATCATAAGAGTGGACTACAACAGCTAAGAGGTCCATGTGTTCTCTGGCGACCTCAACAGTCATGTTACCGAAGTTATCGGTTTTCAATTTTGCTGCATTGGCTTCTGGTATAATATACTGGGTACCAGACGACCCTGATGTTTCGGACCCCCAAGTAGATACTTGTGTTGGACTTGCTGAGCTTGAGATGAAGGCAGTCTGCAGTGGTGGTCCAGATGTCTTGGCCTGAGGAGTCGCATTGTAAAGCGCCGGATTCTGATCATAGTTGGCCTTTTGGGATCTATACTTCACCCTAAGCTCCTCCTCTCTCAGTTTCAGAATGAAGTCATTTATGTCTAACTTCGAGAGCATCCCATTCTGTCTGAGATTTAAAACGAAGGAAGCCCATTTCTCTGGTAATCCATTTACAAAGTCGGATACCTTATCCTCCATCGACGTAGTTACTCCATGAGTGTGCATCTCACTCATCAAGTGGTAGAATCTGTCGATCACGTCGTCCAGGCTTTCCTTTCCCATTGAAGAGAAATTGTCAAACTCCTTCTTCAAAGCTTTGGACTTAATGGCCTTGAGTGAGGCATTTCCGTCATACCTTTTCTCCAACGCATCCCATAATTTCTTTGCTTAAGTATACTCCGAGTACCGATGGAAGATATCCTTCGGAATAGACTGGGTAAGCAAAGCGTAGACTTTCTTCTCAGCATTGTTTTTCACCTTTTGTGCATCAGACATGCCACTTAACGTAAGTTTGACACCGTCAGCTACTACTGGCATGTTGTACCCCGACTCTATAGCCTCCCACAAATTTGTATCTACTCCATTTAAGTAGATTTCGAAACGTTACTTCCATTGTGGGTAGTCGTCTAATGTGATAAGCTTTGGGGGTTTATTATGAATTCCCACTTCGTTCTCTAATAGCAGTAGATTCTGAATACGAGTGTCTCTACTTGTTGTGTATGCTGAAAACTGGTCCTCCATTTCACTTAACTTTACTATTAAACAACTGTTTATGTGTGCGAATGAAGGTATGCGATTGGGCTTATTCGGGAGATTGAGCTAGGTGAATAGTTCAATCGTGCGACTGAACTAATGCGGATGAGTCAGTCGGCCGAATGAACTAATGCGGTTGAACAGTCCGAATAGGGTTCTCAGTCGTACGAATAAGGGTACGAATGAGTCCAATCGTGCGTTTGGGGAGTGCGAATGAACTCAATCGTGCGATTGAGCCAATCATGCGACTAAACCTGCTGAAGTTTGAAAATTCGTAGGTTAAACGTGTTTTGGCCGCCAAAACTCGAATTTTCACAAACCCTAATTGCCGTATGCCGGAAAAACTAAACTTTATGGTCAAGAAACGTCTAAGACACCGTTTGACACAAAAAGATTGCGTTTTTAGTGAAAAAACATATTTTTGTATAAAAAATGATTGAATCAACACGTAATCAAGAGCCAAAGCTCTGATACCAGTTGTTAGAGGATCGTGTACTGGAAGATGTACTAACTGATTAACGTGTAAACCGAATCAAATAGTGCAGAATCCTATTTGATTGGCGATCCAATCAGTGAGAGCGCACGTAGAAACAATTATGTAATTGAAACAACGTTAAGAATCGATTAGGAATCGATCTACTGCGATCTATGAACTTAAAGTATGATCTTAGAGGTCTCTGGACGGCTAGGGTATGTCTGGAGTCGAAGTGTGTATAATGCTTACGTTTTTCCACGAATTAAGTGGTATTTATAGGTTAGGGTTACTCATTCAGGCGACTGAACCATTTGCATGGTTCATTCGTGCGATTGAGCCATGGGGTTGATCCATTCGCACGACTGAGTGTTCAGTCGTGCGACTGAGTCAGTCGCATGAAGTTGTTCAGGCGTATGGACTATTTAGGCGCATAGACACTCAGTCGCATGGCCATTCGGACGCATGACCACTGTTGGTGCGTATGGTCCAGTCGGATGCATGAGAACTTCACTTAACCAAGTTTGAATGTATTCATTATTATAACATCAATTCAAACAATCACAAACCTATACAATCTAGTCAATATACGTTACACAACTCATTAATGAAATATTAAACATTATGAATCACAACCAAATATGTACATTTCATTAAGTACCTAAACATTACGTAAGTGTAAAACATTAAAGACATATTACATTAAGTTCAGAAACTAAAAACACATGTACCTACAATAAAAAATTAATTTTAACTTCAATTTCACATGTTTGTACTTCTTGAAAGTCTTAAATATCGTATTAAACCCTATAAAAATCTCACGTCAAGATGATAAGAGCTCTTCGGAAAAAGATACGAAAATATCTTATCTAACATATAATAATATCTGTTGAAACTTTTCACGTTCACAAACCTGGTTGTATAATGTTCAAAAAGAAAAACACCAGGGACGTGAAATAATAAAGGTCATGATTGTAAAAGATAAAAGATAGAAATCACGTTTTAGATGAACTCTTGCACAATGCACATACTTGTTTTTCAAAACTCAGCATCGGTGTGTTTATTTCTCTTGAGATAAGGTTATAACAAAAATTGTATTTAATTTAAAAAGATTAAGAAACATCATGACTTCAACACATGTCTTTTTATTATTATAAATTGGATGATATTTTGGTCACAATATCAAATAAGTCAGCTTGTTATTTCTACTATATTATTTTGTTAAATATATGTTTATTTTGTCATATATTTTTTATTATTTGTTATATATATATTTATCATTGTGTTTTATATTTTATATCATTTTGTCAAAACTTATAATGACAATCAAAAAACATAATAAAACATGTTATCGTTATGCTTTATATAATTATATTTTATTTTGTCATTCTTTTTAATACATTAGATTATTTAGTCGTTAATTTATCATTGTATTTTATATACTAAAAATAAACAACAATTGTTAAATTTCTTGAACATTATCATTTTAGAAAACACACAATACAGAAAAATACAAGAACTAATAAAAAGACACAATATATTATACTAAAAACAATGAGAAGCAAAAGTTATATGCATTTAAACATGTAAAAAATTATTATCTTTTATATATTGATATTGTACTCATTATAAAACTATAAAACCGCTCATTTTATAATCTAATTGTTAAAAAATGACATACATAAAAGTTATAAACATTTAAAAAACAAGTAAATTTGAATAAAATAAATAAAAGTGGATGTATCTAAAATATCTCTGTAACAAATTTATTTACTACAATTTATCTCAACCATCAACATTATTCATTATGAAGATTGATGGTTGAGATTATTTTTATATTTTTTAGATTTTAAAGTCTTTTTTATTTAAACTCTTCCTTTTTGTTTGATATCATGTTTATGAAAGAAACTTAAGTTATATTAAATAATCCCTAATCTTTTCTTAATTTACTTTTAAGCATGCATTTGTATCTTACAAGTTTAAAACATCCGGATCTCTTAAAGGCATACCTTAACACAATCAAGTTTTGTAAGATATAACTAACTTTTATTTTTTTCCTAAGTAAAATTAACGTTATTTGTACTTATTTTATATTCATTTTGGTGTAAATTTTATTTAAAACCGAGTAAGGTGATGTACAAATCATTATAGTACGAACGTTCGAATCGTCACAAGTGTTTCAATGTTTCATTGTTTTATAGTTTTTTTTTCTTTTTCTTTTACAAATTCTAAGATACATAAAATTATGGATTTGAAGTTGCGTCTTTTTTAAATATGATGTTTTATAAAATTATGGATTTGACGCCGCCTCTTGTTGTTTTTTTATTAACATTTGGACGTGGTCACAAAACTCTTAATAGTTGTTTCAAGGCTCAGCTCCAATTAGAATGTTAACTAAAGCTAAATCTCCTATATTATATAATGTTTATAAAGGAGTTTAAAGGAGCAACTGGGATTGCTAGGTTTTAAGTTTGGCCATAAGATTTTGCTGCATTTTTGTATTGTCCCCCTCCCATAATTTGGGTTATATATGAAAAGAAAAGGGGATTCTTCCAATTGTTTCTCCGTATATTTCTTTGAAGGGTGTTTTTTTGGGGGGTTTTGTGGTGGTGTTGGCCGTAGCAAAGGCGAAAATGATGAAGTTGACAATGGCGGTAACGATTCTCTTGCATGTCTTTCTCATCGATGGTTGTTGTGGCGATGGACTCTGTTGCTGCTTTGCCTCCCCTCTATGGTTGAGACTTGAGGTGGAGCAGGCAACGGCTGCCCTTAACTCAACCATCGGTCTAGGTCGTCGTTGTCCCTGTCGTTTTATGCAACCTCATGGTTTCATGACTTGAAATTGGACTAGATCACGATGGTTATCACCGTTTGGTTGATGTGGCTGTTGTTTTTGGACGATGAAGTTTCTCCCATATGAGACTGAAACCGACTAGATGTATTGACATGCCGATGATGACAAGCCTTTGCTCATCCGAGAGATAGTGTTTCATGATTTCATTGTTGGTGTGTTAGTGATGTGATTTGTTTTGGTTGTTTCTTGGTCTGTTTAGCTTATTATATACGCACATACATATACATACACACACTAAAACAATATGTTGGTTGGTACAGTAGGTTATTGGTTTTCTATTTTTTTTACTTTGTTAAATATTTTAAAGAACAAAGCTAAACACCAAAGTCCAAAATGAGTTTCACTCGATGGCAATACCTGTTTTTCTCCGCCCGTCTGGGTTTTACTCTTTTAAAATTAATAAATAATGGTTTTGTATGTTTTAAATATGTCATTGCGACATCCTTTTTTTTCTATCTACATTTTCTTATAAATTTTATTTAAAATCGAGTTTACTAAGATTTTAGCGTAAATCTTTCTAGAAAAGCGGTTCCGTTAAAGTTTCAACGTATATTTTGTTCAAAATACAGTTGCGTCAAATGTTTTATATTTTCACAACTTTCTTTCATTTTGTAAAATACGCTTACATATTTCTAACATGAACTTTTACAAAAACATATAACTTTTCTTGTATTTCATTGCGACATGTGTTTTTTACTTTACACATTTCAATACCTAGATATGATCCGTCATTTCCTCACATAATTATCTTTGCATACTTAAACGCAATAATATTAGTGACGCAACGTTTTGACGCCGTAAGTTAGTACAACTCAACATGCACGACATACAACCCTCCCGGCACAAACACGCCAAGATCATTGGTCTAAGAAGGAAAAAACCAAGCGCAACACACGAGACAATTCCGGTTGTAATTTTATTAAACCTAAACCTAAACCTAACCTAAACAAACATCCATCATCAATTCATCATCATCATCCATGAGGGGTATTAATGTAAATTCCTAGGGCGAAAGGACAGGTCACCTTTCCCGATCTCAGGGATCTTTGTCTATATATGATGTCGAGATCACACACACACATTACACACACACACACACACTCTCTCTCTCTCTCTCTTCTCTCTCTCTCTCTGCGTGTTTTATTTCTTCACATTTTCTCTCTGCCATTTTCACGCATTCTTTCTCTGTTCTTCAATCATCCATTTCACACAAATATTCCGATTTCTCTGCTCCAACATTCCCATCCATCCCCTGTTGATTCGTTCATCAATCACCCAAACAGATCTCAGCTGTATTCAATCAAAATTTTTGAACTTTCTTTTGATCCGTTTGCTCCATCAGAACGTAAGTTTTCAGAGCTTGTGACTCGATTAATCTCAATGAGGGTGAAGCAGGAGGAGGTTAGCGAAGAGGGTATTGAAATGGAATCGAGTAGTAGCTGTAATGGATTAGGGTTTCACGATAATCTGATGAAGGTTGTTGTTGTTGGTTATGCTCTTACATCCAAGAAGATTAAGAGCTTTTTGCAACCGAAGCTCGAAGGTTTGGCTAGGTATGTTGTTGATTTCTCTTGATTGTTCCTCTTGTATCGAATTGTTTGATTCTAATTTCAGAACGTAAACGCCCAATTTCTAGTTTTCATCTGTTTAGTGTTAATCTGTATGTGCACATCGGCGTATGTACGTGTACAAGTATAAACTAAGTTGTGATAAGTTCTTGACCGATAGTTCTATCTACAATATATTTTAAGAGATCGAATAATAATTATGTCTGTTCTAAAGTTTGTTTTTTTAGTGGAGCAATTTAATATTCGTTTGATTTGATTTTTAATTGATAAGCGTTCTATAGCCGCCTTGATAGTGTGATCTTTGTATAAAGATTATTGAATGTGAATATTATAGTATTCTTACAGTCGGCCAGTGATTGGTTATGAGTGAGTATATTTTCTGTATTAAAGAAACTTTTTTCTAGATGGTAAATATTTCATTTCAACTTGTTACTTGCCCTATTTGTTTGCCAATTTTTATGCTGTTTGATAATGATTATTTTCCTTTTTTTTGTTTGTGGGGATTTGTTTGCTTTAGCTAATGATTGTTTGGAGTCTCCTATCATAAAAGTCATTGATTTTTCTTTTTTAAAGAGTGAGTGTGGTATGAGAGAAGATGACGTGTAACTACCCACATGTGTTATATTCTTAAAGTAATAAAGATAGCTTGATGGGTTTGTATAGATTTGCCCTAAATACCTAAATGGTTAGGCCATCATTTAACAAAAGACCAAACATAATGCATAAAAAAAGCACTCTGAGGCGCCAATTAAAGCGTGAGGCGCTAGAGGCGTTTGGAATAGCGCTTCGTTTCACCGAGCCGCCGGTTATACAAGAAGCGCCCTGAAGCGCCGCTTCAGGAGGAAGGCGTGAGGCGCCTTGAAGCGGTGCTTCATGTATGTTAGGTCTAAAACAGGCCTGGTTAAGTGTATATTAGGCTTTTTATTTAGATCAATTTCAGGTCCAAACAAAATTAGACAAAATTAGATTAAAACCCTACTCATCATCGTTCTTAGCCCCATCGCCATTCACACACATCACCAGCAACGTTCAGTCATTCACATTCAGCTCCAATTGCAGCCCTTCGGTTCTTACTCCATCACCAACGACGTTCACATCAGTCTCTCCAGCAGCCATCGACCTTCACTTCAGGTCCTACTCCAGCATCCATCGACATTCAGCTCCAATTGCAGCGAGCACTGAGCAGCCTTCGTTGCTGACTTGTCTTGTGAGTGAAAACTTTCTGTTGACTTTTGCTGACTTAATAGGAATGAATGATTTGAGACAATTATTTATCTTTTTAAAGATGTTTAATTATATTCTAACTTTAAATTATAAGTATGTTTTGTGTTTATGATTATGAGGTGAAATGTGTCATGCATAATATAATTTTTTATTATTATTTTTAGTTTTAGCGCCTCGCATACGTGAAGCCCTCGCCTCGCGCTTGAGGCGTGGCGCCTCGAATTTTGGTACCTAAACGCTTCGGAGCGCCTCGCGCTTTTTTAAACCAAGGTGCATAACTCTGTAAGTGTGGGCTCTGGGGTGTTGGGCGAACTTACTCCTAACATAGGCATTTTTACTCTGATTTTTTCAAGAGGTTGTTCCCATGACTCAGATCCGTGATCTACAGGTCATATGACAAAATTTGTCGTTGCTTTAAAGCTCTACCCTTCAAGCACTTGGATGGTATCTTTCAGATTAGGTTGATCAAAACGTATACATTTTGGGAGTAATATCTATGTGATTGCCAAACTTAGTTTCAATTTTTAATCATCTTTGATCTTTTTGCAGTTGTTTGTGTTTGTGGTGCTTTATGTCCATATAATTGCTACACAAATCCGATTTTGCAGTTTACCATCATAACGTTACTGAAGCAATGGAACAGAACTACTTCCTGTTAGAAATAAGCAATGCATATACATTGTTAAAGGAACGCACACTTTATATTTGTCCAATGGATGATGATAGTTTTTCATTTATGTTAAAGAATCTATGTTATGAAAACTTTATTTTGACTATATGTTGTCCTAAAGATAAGGGTTTTTTTTAACTCAACTTGTATAGTTAGTGCACATTTCTCCCTCAACATTTTATCATAATTTCAGATATGTTTTAAGTTATTGATTGCATGCTTGATTGTGTGTGATGCAGGAATAAGGGGATATTTTTTGTTGCTATTGATCAAACTCGCCCCCTATCAGATCAAGGTCCTTTTGATATTGTGCTTCATAAGGTCAATCACGCATATTCTATTATTTTCCAGCAATTGGCAGTATGCCATAGAGTTTTTGTTCAAGCATTGTTGCTAAAATTTGTTGGGTGATGTTTTTTTATCTGCAGCTGTCCGGGAAGGAATGGGGGCAAATTCTTGAGGTTGGTCTTTGCAGAAATTCCCCTAGTGTGGTTATGTTTATGCTTTTTACATAGCGAAGTTTTTGTACTTTCTGATGATATTTTATGTTACGATATGCATCATAGATTATAAATTCTTTTACCTTGTGATTCATTATGTGCTTGGCATCTTTTTGGCCTTTTTTTGTTAAGTTATTAATTCATATGTATTTTGGAAAAGATGACTTGTGCTCCTTCGATTTCTTCTTACAGTTGATGTATTCAGAATTCATAAAAGGGACATAAGGTTTTTTAGTGTAAAGTTTAGTCATATGTGGATTTCATATATTATAATGAGATATTGACCAAGTGACTAACCAAAATTTATCCGAACAAAATTTTGTTGTTGAAAAGATTTCAGAATAAGTTGATGCAATTTAGTAGCTGACTATTTCATAACCTATAGCATTTCCATCTTCTCTTTAGTTGAAATTTTCAGTGATCAAATGTGCTTTCTTGCACCTTCATTCATTTGGATTAACTAAGACGGTCACTTTGTTTCTTATAGGATTATCGTCTTTCACATCCAGAGGTGACGGTGCTTGATCCTCCAGATGCCATACAACATGTATACAACAGGCAGTCTATGCTTCAGGATGTTGCTGATCTGGATCTTTCAGATGCATATGGTAACTGACTCTCTTGTTTCTTTATTATCACCGAACTTGAATACTTTCCCCTGCTTTTATATATCCATTAGTCTGATCCATAAAGAGTTGATACTTCTTGTAGGTACAGTTGGTGTCCCCAAACAATTGGTCATAGAAAATGACCCTCATCTATTCCTGATGCCATTAGGAAGGCTGGGTTGTCCCTACCTCTTGGTATGTTCCTGTTTTCAAGTAATCACATGTATTTCAATCAAAAAACTAACTCCATATTTATGACGCTAATCAGCGCACTAGAGGTGGCTAGATGGTCCAGGTCAGGTGGGCTGGGTAATGGGTCAAACGGTTCCTTTTGAAATGAAGCATTTTAGTATGGGTTAAAACAGAGGGTCAATCCGCACACACTTTGTATGTCCATCTTTTTTAATGTTAACTATCACGCAGCTGGTGATTTCAAAAACAAAATTATTACAATAATTATCTAAATATGTGAACAAATCAACTTAGGTAATTCATGGTTGTATGCATTATTAATAGTTTTTAAAAACTTCCAACCAGTTTGACCCGTGCAATCTTTAGATGATTTTTAATTGTACCATGAGATTAAAGGTGACATAAATTGATGCATTTGTATGTACATGGATCAAATCGCCACATTGGCACTGCTCAATCATATTTATGAAGAAATAGTAAGACTAGGAATTAGGAAATGGTAGCATCATAATCTAGTATATGATTTTCTTATTATTTTGCTTGAATATTATCTTGGTGGTGATTTTGTGTTTAATTGAATTTGACAGTTGCAAAGCCTTTGTTTGCGAAGTCACATGAGCTATCATTGGCTTATGATGAGTATTCCCTTCAGAAGCTAGAACCTCCACTTGTTCTTCAGGAATTTGTTAACCATGGTATGCATGTAACTTCAACTCTACAATAAAACAATGTAAGACCCGCTTCTATTGCTTGTATGATAAACCCATACCTGTTTTCTTGTGGTTGTAGGTGGTGTTTTGTTTAAGGTGTATATCGTTGGGGATGCAATAAAGGTTGTCCGGCGGTTCTCTTACCTGATGTTAGTAAATGTGAGTTGTCCAGTAGCAGAGGGGTATATCGGTTTCCGAGGGTCTCATCAGCAGCCCAATGTGCAGATGATGCAGACCTTGATCCATATATTGCCGGTATGTCCTTTTGCTTAGAGGTAGAAAAATGGTGGGTTGGTGTAACAGATCAAAACAGTATGGTTGCTACCAGCTTGTATATGGACCTGATTTATTGTTTTTTTGTTTACGCAGAGCTTCCTCCCCGTGCTTTACTTGAGAGACTTGCTAAAGAGCTTCGATGCCGACTGGTATTCCATTGAACACCTCCTTTGTGATTTTATTTTTATTTTCCTAAAACATTAAGGTATATTCTTTTAATCTACAATATTATATGATCACTCAAAAACATGATTGATACAGGGTCTTCATCTGTTCAACTTGGACATGATTAGAGAGCATGGAACCAGAGATCGGTTCTACGTTATTGACATCAATTATTTTCCTGGTAACAAAAATAAAATTCCATGTCTCAAAATCATTTTTTTTCACGCTTAAATGATTATGTCCGTAAAGATGGGGCAACTTCAACTCATTTATTTATTAATCTATCGATTTCAGGTTATGGTAAAATGCCTGAATATGAGCACATATTCACAGACTTCCTTTTGAGCCTGGTGCAAAGCAAGTTCAAGAATCACCCCACTACATTATGCTGAAGAACATGTTTCTAATGAAAACATAATAAAAAACGCAACTGATCTGAGCTTGAAAAATAGACAACAGCATTCGGTCTCCGGGTTCCTGATGTGTGAACAAAGCTAGAAAGAATGCCTTGGAGAGGTATGATCCATTGCTGAGCCAGAGCCAACCCGACTCGACCCGACCAGACCCGTGTTTGATTTTCTTGGGTAAAATCTTACAAGTAAAATGAGTTTGTATATCATGGTTTTAGGTAACTAATTTTGGTTAGTGTATGTTGATAATGTGATAAAACTGTAACAACTTATGTTTCTTGAAATATTTGCATTAGTATGTTGTGGATTGAAAGCTGTATGTGTAATATAGATAGAGCAAACGACAAAAGTTTCATTGCAATACCCACTCTCTTACTTAAACGACGATAAAAGTGCAGAAAGTGTGTCCCAAGGTAAGTTAGACTATATACATTAGTCAAACACTTAAATTAGTGGAGAAACAAAGTTTGCAAAAGACATGAAACCATTTAGACACATTCACTGGTTTTCACTATAACACTCCACAAGTGGCATGAGCAAAAGACTCTTGACATGACGATGTGTATCAGTTCCTCCTTAAAACTCGAGATTTTCCTGAAGGCATGAATAACAAAGTGAGCTATTATTAATTTACATTAGAACCACAAACGTCATGTGGGTACAAAGCAAAGATGTGCAACAAAATTATGATAGAAACTGGACCTGGTGTAAGCTATGTCTAGCCTCGTGCAACTTAGGTCCCACAATGATGTAGTAGGGGTTGGCGTAACATAGAGGCGTAACATGGAGTCCAACCTGTACATTTAGGACCTTTTGACACTTAGACTCGCACCACATAGCATCTCTTCACGTATATAAGTCACGAATAATGCAACGAGCTTAATTTAAAGAAAATAATTATAGCCACCATTCAGAATTTCAACTTACTATTAGCTTGTTAATTCAGTTTTACTCGCTCCATAATCAAAGAAGGC
The DNA here is from genome assembly GCA_025506515.1 of Flaveria trinervia. NCBI lineage: Eukaryota > Viridiplantae > Streptophyta > Magnoliopsida > Asterales > Asteraceae > Flaveria > Flaveria trinervia. The sequence continues at coordinate 66,387,415 of CM046452.1, read as the reverse complement.
GTAATCAGCTTGTCTTGTTTGCAACCAAGAGGCCATCATTATCAGTGAGCTAACATTGACTAATGATGGTATATCAACCAACTTGACCCGATACAAACTATAAGGTCATTAATAACAACGTTTAGCATTAAACATTTTTTTTTGGAAAGGCTGGATGAGATTTTCATTAACGGCTAGTAAGATACTAGCAAAGTCTACATCCATCAAGATAATTGACGATTACATTAGAAAGATAAAACCAGACCAATTGGCCCGTTCTATCTCGAGCCTTCGCAAGTGACTTTTAATCCAAGGAAATCAAGACTGCCTTGATTCCGTCTAAAATGCTAGCTGCTCTTGGAACTTTTCATGTGGATTAGTTAGTTCATTTCTTTCCTACCGATGTTTTAGATAGCAGTAAGGATGATTGCAAATATTGTCTTCTTGTTCCATTTTGAACCTTGGACTTGCTCATGTATCTTCATTAGATTTGTAAAAGAAAAGGCACACACTTCATTAACCATAAAGCAGAAGTGAGTAAATGCTCATGTGTTTCATCATGTGTGTCACAGAATGGGCATGCCATGATATTGAGAGGGACTCCTCTTTTAATTAATGCCATTCTTGTAGAAATTCTACCTTGGTTTGCTCTCTGTACCCATCCGTTTCATTCGAATTGTTTTGTTGCTTGAGGGCTCGTGGGTTTATCAATTTTTGATTGGATGAGACTCGTATGGAAGTCAATTGTACGTGGTGGATAAATCATCTGACCAAACTCATAGGTCTAGCTGATTATGGGATAGAACCGGCGGGGGGTTGATGAAAGACGAGTAAGATAGCCGGAGAACTCATTAGATATTTGTCCTTAAGTGATGGGTTACACCATCTCCATAACCAAGTCAGAGGAGCTTTCGGAACTAGAGACACATTCACATACTTTAACTTCCTTTTCTATTTCTAGGTTGAAGAGTAGAGGGAATAGTCACAAAGTCTAGAGCTCGAGAACCATGGGGTCCATCCAAAATCGAGCTTGTTAGGAATCAAAGCAGTACGCAATGGAATACAAACAACACACATGCACAAACGAATCGCGCAGAAACAAAAAATAAGAAACACTACGATTTAACGTGGTTCGGATTGGATGCTTATCCTATGTTCACGAGGTGCAACCAGGATTTATATTTTATTATGTGCTCAAATATTACAATTACATAACATGCATATATAGAGATAAAAAAACATCTTAGTAAACAAAATGCCAAATATGGGCCCAAGCTCTAATTCTTATTGTCTCCGGCTTGAGCCCAAGCTCAAATTCCTTCAAACCTAACAATATTCCACTTAAAGGCTTTGCATAATCCACAATAGTCCCATCCAAATGAACCTCGTATCCAATAAGTTCAGTAATCTTCAAAACAAGTCTTCTAAGCCTTCGGTTCTCAAGAACAAGCTAAGACTTCAGTTAAATCCTCCTAGTGATAGCAACCTTTCTCATCAGTTACCTAAAAGCTCGTTAAAGCTCCCGAGAGCTTTAATACATCAGTCATATCAGACCCATCCTCAATCTAAACCGACTCCCATTGACTCTCATTACCGTTGTGGATATAAATTGAGGCTTTTATGTCTATATTAAAGGAGAATAATTCATAATTAGTTTTAATAATTTCTTTTCATATACCGAATAAGTCTCATATTATAGAGATTGGAGGAGCCAATGATGGTTGGTGATAGTGAAATGCATTTATACATTTCTTCCATGGGGATCCTTGCTCCACCTTGCATCTACAAAACCATTTATACATTTCCTTTTTTCACACTAATGTCACCCCATAAGAAGTTTAAGATTTTCAATTCTTGATGGATTTTAGTTTCTTAATATTGTAAGACGGCCCCCGATAATAATGAATCGCCCTTCAAAAGGATAGTTTCTTAAGAAAGACATCAACAACCGGTGTCCATCATTTGTGAATGGTTCATATTAGCTCCAATGGGGAATGCCGAGGTAAATGAATGGTAATCGACCCATTTGACACCCCTCGCGTCAGTGACGCATTGATTAAGATGGACACCCAAGAGACCATAGGCAACCTTGGATCCATTTGACCCATCTAGGAGGAAAACTCAAAACTCATTTCATGTGAGGAGTAAGTTCCAATTAAATCAGTCAAATGCCTTTTCAAATTCCATTTTTAGGAGGAAAACTTGTCCTTTTGATTTTTTTTAAACCAAAAGCATAACTTATTAGTGATGCAAGGGATGTAAATGAGGTTCCACAACCCTTATTGAATTTTCCTTCACAATGAAATTGATCTCGAATGTCTTTAAAGTCTACGTTAAAAAGGTCCCAATTTACATTGACCATGAATTCATTGATCTGTTTTTAGAAAAGGGAAAGATTGACCTTTCCATATTTCCACTTATTGGAATCATTCATCCCATGTACTATTGTTAATGGTAAATTTTCGACTCTAATATTGGTTGCAAAGGTTATTATGATATCAAGTCCGCCTACTTACATGAGACTTGTATTTTTGAGACAAGTCAGGAGAATGCCAGGGTGGGTTTAGGCTTGGATGAACTCGAATTATGGTTCATTTATCTTAACAAATTAAAATGTAAGGTTCGAGCTTGGCTCGTTAAAACCTAGCTAAGCCAAGCCAGCTTGTCATGCAAACCTGTTTTTTTAAATTATTATATTATACATATATTAATATATATAAAAACAAAATATACTAGCTTTTAATTTGTTTATTTTTAACTCGATGAAACTCTAGATAATAAGAAATGTAGTTTATAGGCTATGATGTCCTATATTTATATTTGTTTTTTTGTTAGAAAATGTGAAAAATGAAATTATGGTTATAATCAATTTAAATACTAGTCTGCTAGTATATTTATGCTTATATAATATGTTATGATTTTGAGTTATAATTTAACCCTGAGTTTAAACCATTTAAACAAGCAAGCTAATGGGTTAGCTAATGAGTTAGCTAATGAGTGAGCTAACACATCGAGTTTCTCATGGCTGGCTTGACTTTTTAACAAAACCAAACTTAACTGGCTTGGTCCATTTACATACCAAGTTATTTTTTAGAGAGCTTTGAGATTGTACATAGTCCTAGTTATTTGTCAGATTAGGTTTTTGAAGTAAAGGTGAAGGGGTACTCTTATCGCGCACACCACATCACACTATATATTTACTAATCTAATTTTGTCATGTTACACTGTATCACATCTATAAATTTGATGACGACAATTTACCACACACACAACCTCATGATGAGATCATGCCGATTTTTTTAATTTTTTTTGAGACGTGAAGGGGAGCGGCGTCAGTATTGTTGCATGACGCATGGCCACACTGTAGTCTTGCGACGGGTGTACCCACCCACCCTAGTAATAAGATTTAGTCAACAGAGGGTCACTAAGTCACTCATGAGAAGTGTTATAAACGTTTGGTGTTTAAAAGATGGAAATGCTCGTCACATCACGAGGGATGCACATTGGGAGGTAGACAGAACAAGTGAATGACATTGGACAAGTAATTGATAATAAAAAAAAATTAGAAACCACAATGTTCTATGTAAAAGAAAAAAATGAAACGTGTTGAAACCAATTCACGTGGGAAAATTATCAAAATAGCCAATTGACCAAATCAATTTACAATAATAGCCGGTGACCAAGGAATTTTGTAAATTACCCGTCATATCGTCACGTGGCGATACCAATTCATGTGGTATCGCCCACATGTCTTTTATTTTTATTTATTTTATGTTCGGCGATACACCGGAGATACACCAACAATGGTATATCACCTCGTAAACAAACATGTATATCTAAAGTATCGCTGTCGTATCACTGCTTTATGTCAAATCAAAGATGTATTTACTTTTTAAAAATAGGAGAACCAATAATATTCAGATACATTAGTGATACGTGGGTCAACTCGTATCGCTGACATATCTCCTCGAAAATAAGCGTATCGCTAACATATCTTTGTATTTTTTTAATTTACATTTTTATTATGGTTTTTATAAAAGTTATTAATAATTTTCACTTGGACTAAAAATGCATTTTCAATCTTTTTAATAATTCTTTGACTTTATTAATTAGAAAGAACTTTAAATGAAAATTGAAATAAGAAAAAAACTTAGATGAATTTATAGACAATAAGTATTTAATTAAGATATATATATATATTTAATTAAGATATATATATATATATACTAGTAAGAAACTCACGCGATACGACTTTAACAACAATTATTGCAATGATTGCTAGCGGAGTCCAAAGCTAGAAGCTTTCATGTAAAACACTAGGTGAAATAATTTAAATGAATATTATTTTTCTAATCAATGATATTTGAAATTAAGATGCCATAGAACTAACATCTAACGTGCTACATATTAAAGCTAAAAATAATAAATAAATAAAAACCAAAGGTAACCTAGAAGCTTGCACAATGAGGCTACAACGTGCAACAGGCTGATGGCTTTTTTTTATCAAATTGAACTATCAAAATATTGGTCAAAAAGCAGCAAAAGACAGCAAAGAGCAAAAACAATCTCAACATTGCACAATTCAACAACTTTATTGTCTTCATTCATTCCGGGATATAACAATGCAATAAATAACAAGCTTCCCATCTGCCATAAGTAGCATACGAAACAAAATTTTGATAACAAATTAATGCAGAAGTTACAAACATAAAAAATATTGAAAAGGAAAATAAAATTCTTCATTTCTAACAAGAATTATGGGTTTGGAGTCTTTCTTGCCTTTGTTCACTACTTGCATTTGATAGATATTTGTCTTGTGCCTCTATCTTTCCATGCATCTTTATCCGTTGGATTAGTTGACTGAGCACATGGATGAGAAAGTTAGATTTTATTATATGAAGTTTGATTGTGTAATTAATTTACAAAAAGATAAATTGATCTCGGGCCATGGTGGATAGTAAATTTCGGATCATGGTGGATAGGATGGGAAATTGATCTTTCTTACCTTTCCACCAAGCCAACAAGTCAAAAATTTTAAATTCATGTGGAGTCATGGTCGATAAAAAGTTTGTAAAACCATACCTCCCGAGTTCACTACTCGGAGTGTTACCACGTTGACGTTTATTACATTCATCCCTTAAAGTATTATATAAATCAAACATTGGATCATTCGAACATTCGGCATTTGCCGCATGCCTTAAAGCATCATGGATTTGTGATGTTTTCCCGTATTTTAATAAATAAACATCATACATTTGTTGTAATTGTTTGTTGAAAGTAGCTTTTAAAGTTTTACTATACATTAGTTTACCAACTTCTAATTCAAATTAAAAGTAATTTTATCAAGTAAAGTTTCAACCCCCGACAAATTTAAACAAGGGTTTAAAGCAGCGGCACATGTAATAACGGGATGCATTTCTTCAAAATACTTTTTAAGTTTTTCTTTCATTGGTGGTATCATATCGAAATAAGGTCTACCCCTACACGACAATTCATTTAACTTTGAAGTCATTAAATAAATTTGGTGTGGTACCAACGGACTCGTTGGGTAATAAACTCCAGAAAGACATGTAGTTGCATTTTTAAAAACTTGAAGCATTTTTGTTACTTCTTCGATGATGGCCCAACCCGATGGATGGTAAGAATTTGCCTTTCCCCGACTTACGAAACTATTATGAAAGGCTATTAAACTTTCTTTTTGTTCAATAGCCTTTTCAAACATGTTATATGTGGAATTCCATCGTGTTGGTACGTCCCAATTCAGACCTAAACATTTAGTATTTGTGTTTCTACAAAACTTGCGATATTTAGTATATCTTTGGTTGTTACTAAAAATATCACGTAACATTCTTTTAAAACAATCTTTAACTGTTTCAATCGTTTTTAAACCGTCTTGAACGGCTAAGTTTATGATGTGCGCAACACATCGACTATGAAAAAACACACCCTCACATATTGGTTTATATTTTAATTTCAAATGATCTATCGCAAGAGTGTTGTTTGACGCATTATCAAAAGATATAGAAAATATTTTGTTTTCTAATTTATACGTTTGAATAACTTTATCAATAAGATAAAAAATGTTTTGACCGGTGTGAGGATAATCAAACAATTCAAACGCAATCGTATGTTTCATCATTTGCCACGAATCGGGTTCAACCCAATGGGCGGTGACACAAATGTACGAGTCCGGTGAACCGTGAGGTGTCAACCAAAACATCACTAATTAAGTTAACACCGGTTTTTAAATTTTCAAAATAAGATATTAATTCATTTTTAGCTTTTTTTCACATTTTTAAACAATCTCTTCGAAAAGTAGCACGACTTACATTGGTGTAACGTGATTGGAGAGTTCGTTGAATGAGTCGAGTCAAACGTTCGTTGTCAAAATGTTTGAATGGCAAGCTTTCTTGAATTACAAATTGCGCCATTTGCTCCCGAACCGCATCAACGTTATAAGCCCAAATATTTTGTTCGTTTGTCATCGAAGTTTGACCTTGAGAAGGTTCACCTTTTAACGCTTTATAATATTTATTTGCAATATGGGTTTTCAACGTTGTGTTTGCATCTTTTTTGAAAAACTTATGACAAAACTTGCACCGAGCCTTGTTTGGACCGCTAGCCATTTGAGATAAATCGTAATTGCACCATACTTCGGGGTTCCTATTCGTAGGAAGGATTGCTATCACCACGTTGCTTGAAGACGCTTCACAACCAACGGATGATTGAGCACTTGTTGAAGCCATTTCAGAGATTTTTGTGAGAGTGTTTTTGAAAGCGTTTAAAACGAAAGTATTTGTGGATAGCGTTTTTGAGAGCGTTTTTGAGATTTTTGAGAGTAGAGAGTGTTATAAGTTGTTGTGATTCAACCAAAACATCAAATACATATATATACTAACCTAGTGGGGTATAATGGTAAATAAACATAAAAAAAACGGTCAAAAATGGGTACAAACGGCTATATAGCCGTTGGGTAACGATAACCGGTTTGAAAACGGGTTGAAAACCGGTTTGAAGGACCGGTTTGAAAACCGGTTTGGAATCGGTTTGAAAACCGGTTCGGTTTGAAAACCGGTTTGAACATTAGAAAGGAGAAACCGCTTAAGAACTGGCGGTTTGGGGCCGGTTTGGGCCAAACCGGTTTGGGCCAAACGGTTTGGGCCTCAAACCGGTTCTGGTTTATTTGGCTAAACCGGTTCCCGAACCGGTTTTTTTACCATCTCTACTACTGATCGACTTTTAAGTTCAAACCAATCTGATTCATAATTTCAACAAATTTTGAATGCACGCATACAACTTTTAGGATATGTAAACTTTTAGTATGCAAATTATCAAAGTGTAGAACTATTCATATTGAATAAACTACATTTAAATACAACTACATTAATAGCTTCAAACTAAAACCAAATTTAGTTTCAATCCCAATGATTTCAATAATAAAATGATGAAGAGAGAAAAGGCCTAATAACAAAAACTGAATCAAGGGTATTTCTCATAACTCAAATTTTAAAATTCAAACAAAATTTGGTTGGGGCCTAGATCACCAAAAAGAATGACGTTTTCCAGTGAGGCATGGCTAAAACCAGTTGAATTAATGATAAATTATAATTTTCACATGTTTAAGAATTTAAATGTGAGGATATTGAGATATGCTCTGTTCATTGGCTTTAGCTAGCAATGCTTCTCTTGAAATGAAAAATGCAGCACTCCTAATGTTGATGCCATCTGCAAGTTGAAGAATTTGAGTTTTCATTCATGATAGTAGACTTGCTTCACAAAACCTTCTGATTCACTAAGCATTTAAATGAAATCAAAGCAAAAACAAATAAGAAAAGTGACATTTAAAATTCAACAAGGAAAACATTTGGACTTAAGAAAACAAACTTGTTAAAGAATCAATAGATTATGTGATTCACACATCAAGTTCTTTAATCAATCTGAACCAATGTTTGCACTTTTTTCACCTGTACTAAAACCAGCCCAGTTCAACCAAAAACTTAGTATGTGTTTGGCATAATGGTTCCATTGGCTTAGTAACCACAATCCATACAACCTGAGTGTGGTAAAAAATAAAGCCTTGAATCATAAACTAAAGTTAGGTTTAACAATAATTTACCTGCAAGTATGATAACCAAAGCCCTAGATTGTAAATCAGAACCCCAGTTGGTTTGAAAGAGGCGGCAAGCACCGAATTACTAAAGAAGAGGGAGACAGAAGATTAGAGAGGCATGGAGATGGAAGTAGAAAGATGATGGGAGGTATCTGAATTAGGCAGGTTGATTTTTTAGAGCCAGTGAGAGAATGACTGAGTTTAAATTTTGAAAAGGGATAAGCGTTTGAAAGCTTTAAGGGTATTCAAAGTTGCAGGACCGGTGAAAGGGGTCAATTACAACACAAAACACAAAGAGGAGATTAACTAAAACTTAATCAAACAGTAAGACTGGATTAACCACAATAAGATACTAAGAAAACAAGTAATGTAAGAGACAAAACGCAAGTATATGGTTTTCAAGAATGCAGTATATTGCTTTCTCTATATTCTATTACAAATGTTACAAAGCATAATGGAAAGATACAAGAACATGAGATACTTACACTACATCCTACGGGTTGCTATACTTTGAAAGTCAGCTGGATACAATTGACTAGACACAAACAAAATCAACTGTAGAGTCAAAAAGCAGATTGCCTTTTGACTAGTGACTATAACATGCCATAGCTCACATACTTATCTATTACAAAAAGGATAAAGTACATAAGTAGAAAGTTACAGAATCAAGACCTCAATGTATAGTTACCAAAAACATGGACCTTTTCACCAACTCATGTAAGTTTGTGACCTTACAGAGGTGCAGCGGAAAGGTGTCCAACTTTATGGAAAAGTACATCAGATAAAACATGTGTTAAAAGTCTTCGGAAGAAATCTGTCTTCATGAGTTGAAGCTTTGAAAGACTTTGTCTCTGAGGCTTCGGAAGACTTCATATTTGGCTTCGAAAGATTTGACACTTGAATAATTCTGTTGTATGTGTGAAACTTCCTAAGCATTCTTCTTCATACCACTTGTGCAGCATGCAGGATAGACATTGGATGTTTAGGTTGCATCAGCCTCTTCATTAATCTCTACAAATCCCCCTAGGCTGATGCTACCAAAACACTTAGTAGACTTCAGATATCAATAGTCCTTATTAGGATGATCACTAATCCTTTCTTCATAAGATAATCAGGATCCTTCAGACTATCAAAATGTCTTCTCATATCAAAGAGGTCATGCAGAGGCAACTAAAACATATCTTGACATGTGTAAATGTCTTTAGTGCCTTGATCTCTAATGACAAGCCATCTTTCTGGATTTGTGGTGTATGTCCAAGACAAGATGGGTCATCCTAATGCTAGAGGAGCTGTTTGAATTAGAGTTGATATAGCATCCTCTGGCTGCACAACCTCAGGATGTTCTAACTCATCTTGGGGTTTAGAAGAGGGTGCAGTCTTCTTCTTCTTTGGCTTTGGTTTAGAAGCCATCCTCTTCTTTCTCTTTGTAGATTATAACTGAGAAGACTGTCCTGCAGTACCAGATTGATCTTTATTGTCTTTCTAGTTGGGACTTCCTCTCTCTCTCTAGCCAGAGAGAGGTTGAGAAGCACCTTCACCAGCAGGTGTCTCAATAGGAGTGTGGATCTCTGCAGCAGTTGATGATAATGAGACATGGCTCTCAGGTTTAGCCATTGGGCCTTTAGTCAAGGTTTCCCCTATGAAACTAATCTTAGGGTCTGCCTCAACATCCAGTTGACCAATGGTATTGTCTGATTGCCTAAGTCTCCTTCTTAAGCTAGACTCTGCAGTGATCCTGTCTTGGATTCTTTAAGCCAGTCTGTCAGCTTGTCTTGATTTGCTTGGGTTGACAAGTGGCATGTTGACTAAATCCAAACCTTCATAGTAGTTCAAAGTCTGAAAATTGAAGACTTGTTGCTGTCCTTGAACTCTTATGATGATTAGGGCTTTCCTGATGTTGTCATACCTCCACCTAATGATGTGATTGGAAGATAGTGAAGATGACATAGCCCTTGGTATCCCATCCTCAAACAAACTATGTATGAAGAAGTCTATGTAGTCCACATCAATGTGAATTTGAGGAGGTTGCTGAGAATGCACAATTGCAAGTGAGGATGGTGAGTCCTCAGTGTCCACTCTCTCTGAAGAACTCCCAGTGTCTGTGGCTGTAATGACTTTCTCCCCATTTTTGGTAGCATCACCCACTTGCATAGGTGAGCTAGAAGATAGGTCAATCACATCCACAGGTTCTTGTGTTCCTGGTTGAGCTCTTCTTAAGGGTCTCCCAGCTAGTTTTTTTTTAAGATATGAAATCTCAAGTTGCTGATCATTGATCCTGTTGTGTAAGACAGTCACCTGAGATTCAAGGTGACTGACCTTTGAGACTAAATAGGTGCATGTTTTAGTCAGTTTGTGCACCTTTAGTCTTAGATTCCCCTCATCTTCATCAGAAGAATCATTGGGGGATGAGATGATTGGACCAAAGTCCTTTCTCTCACCACCAGCTTCAGTTCTTGGCTGTTGGTTTTCCTCTGCTCACTGGCAATCTCAGTTGAGATGTCAGTGGGTTGAGTTGCCATGGTTGAGGTCTTAGTGATGTAATCACTTTCAGAAGTGAGAGCCTCTTCCATATGGATATCCTGAACAGGTTCAGAAGTGTCCACCTCAGTTGTAGGTGATTAATATGGGATAGTTATAGGAGACTCAGGAGCATTCATCTCTCTTTGAGTAGGGGTAAAGAAGAGAGACTCATTATACTCACTGAAACGTAGATCTTCATCAGTATATAAATCAAGGTTGGGAATTGGTTGGTTGAGATCTATAGGCTGGGGATGGTAACTATCCCTTGAAGGTTGATCACTTGAGTGTTGAGACTTAGAGTGATGGATTAAGGTAGTTAGGCTAATGAGCTCATCAGGCTGAGCATGAGGAACCTCAGCACTGATTCTTGAAGAGATGGGAGTGGTCTACTCCTCAAGAGAAGTGGGAGCTCCAGTGTCCACTTCTGCCTGTAAAGGTGAGTGTATAGGGACCTCCACAGACTGAATAGTCTGAGTAGGGGTTCGTTTGGATTTTCTTTGATAAGTGAGGGTAATTAAGGCTATGTGGGTGGTTGGGACATAGCAGGTGTGGGTTCAACACTAGCTTGTGTTGCTAGGTTGTCACCTTGAGCAATGAGCTCTAACATTTTTGGGACTAGGGCTATTTCTACCCCAGAGAAACCAACAGTGGGCTTTCTTAGTATTTTAAAGATGTCGGGCTTCATCTATCCCAATTTAAGAATGTTACCTGTTTCCCTCAACTGTGAGCATAGTTCACAGTTAAGAATGTACTGGACATATCTAGGAAACATGTAATATTCTAAGAAGTATAAATTAGCAAGTAAATTGGTATGAACAAATTGAGAATACATGAACTTGACCCCTTGAATCATTCTATGGATGATGAAAAAGAGATCCTTGGAATCTGATCCCATCCACCATGCTTGTTTGATAAGCTGTGGATGACCACATGGAGCAGAAATCTCCACTGGGATGAGACCTTCCATTTCCTAAAGGTCTTTACAGAGAAATCTCCCTCATATCCCATCTGCTCAAAGGAATGATTAACAGATTCCTTTGGGAAGAACACCTCACCTTCTTCATCATCCAGCTGAAGGTGCCTATTGATGATGGCCGGAGTGATGAAGTGTTCTCCCCTGCACTGTGGCAGACAGTGCCTTCTCCCCGTCCATAATGACCTCTTGGTAGGTCTTCCAGAAATCAAGCAGCTGATCCTCATAGAGAGGAGGATCAATGGTTAGGGAGGTGAAGTAGTTGGATAAAGCTAAGAATTGACAAACCTTGAGAAATGATGATATTTCGCAGAGCTTAACAGAGCATCCTGATTATGTTGCCTGTGTAGCTGCATGGTAAAGTTGGGATCATTTTGTGAGCGAGATTGGCCATTGTGAGGTAGCATAAAGATGAAGAAAGAAGAAGAAAGAAATTTCAGAGAAATTTGGGTTTTCAGGTTTGGCAAGGAACAGATGATAGAAAGAGGGGGAAACCGTTTGGTTTATATGTAAGAGGGATTTCAGATAAAGTTTAATGAAAGAGGATAAACTTTGAAGTCCGGATGTCGGTCCCACCTCTGAAAAAGTAGTTTACTTTTGCTCAAAAAGTAGTTTTCTTAGAAGTCAAAAAGCTTACGAAGGTTGATTATCTTTGGAAGTTTTAATTAAAAAAGCTTTCGAAGCTAAAATGACTTCAGAAGATTTTCCTGAGAGTTTTGAAAATCTTGCTTCGGAAGAGAAATTAAAACTTGATTGCTTTGTATATAAAATACAAAGCTTCGAGAGAGAGTTAGTTTTACTTTGAAAGTAAATGGTCCTTAAAAATGAATAAGTGTCTGAGACAAGTATTTAAGCTTCGAAAGATAGATTAACAACCTCTTTCGAAGGTAAATTTCTTAGACAGTTATTTGTTTGAAATGCATGATTTGCTTCGAAGTTAAAAGCAGAACTTTCGAAGGATCAAAATTTATCAAAAATCTAAGGAAAGTCTTCAAAAAGATAATTTTATCCAAAGAAAACATGAGCTTATGAAAGTGATGAACTAGACAACTTAGGACACACATATTTTAAGAAACAATAAGAATTAGTTTTAAGAAAAACCTACTCGAAGTTTATCATCCCAATAGCTGATATTAGATATTTAAATCTCTATTCATCAAAAGCCTTTGTAAACAGATCAGCATATTGTTCATCTGTGTGAACTTTGACTAGTTTAATTAAGGGAAAATGTCACTGAATAGTAATCAAGTTTCAAAAGTGTTCTAATTTAGTCACTCATGCATATTTTTCTCAAATTGGACTTCAAACGATCAAATCGAGTCATTACCAAATTTTATTATAACAAGAAAGTAATGATGTAAAAGACATTGGAGTTAGTATTTTCAATATAAAAAATTATATTAAAAAATAAAAAAAACATGTTAATTATGAAAAAAAAAGTGCCTAAAATTTACGTCAACGTTCTATATTAGCATCAAAAGATAGAAGAAAATATTTTCTAACTGAATCCAAAAGTATAACATGCTAAAAAATATGTTATGACTTTTAATTTGTATAAAATATAAAAATGAGTGATCTAATTGGAACTCTTTTAAAACTTGAGTTACTTAATTGGAACACTTTTGAAAGTTGGTTACTATTTTACAAAGTTACCCCTTTAATTAAATCCATGTTCATGGGTATCTCTTATTAAATGATACCTGATATTGATGTATTTGGTCCTTGAGTGCAGCACAGGATTCTCTGTAATTGAGATAGCACTGTTGTTGTCTATGTGAATGGGAGTCTCCTTGAAGTTGAACCCATAGTCCAGCACCTGATTTGAATCCAAAGCACTTGAGCATAACAGCTTGCAGTAGCAATGTATTCAGCTTCAACAGTTGATGCAGAGACACATGATTGTTTCTTGCATTGCCATGAGACAACCCTTCCACCAAGGAACTAACATCCCTAGATGTAGACTTTGCAGTCATGTTACAACCACCATAATCACTATCTGTATAAGCATACAGATTAAAGTCAGGATTCTTAGGGTACCATAAACCAAATGTTGAAGCACCCTTGAGGTATCTTAGAATCCTCTTGACAGTGATGAGGTGAGACATCTTAGGGTTGGCTTGATATCTTGCACATATGCATGTAGCAAACATAATATCAGGCCTGCTAGTAGTAAGATACATAAGAGACCCAATCATAGCCCTGTATAAGTGCTTATTTACACACTCCCCCTCAAGATCAGGTCCAAGGGAGTGGTTTCTAGCTATTGGTGTCTTAGCAATCTTACAATCAGTCATGTTGAAACTCTTGAGTATGTCCTGAACATACTTTGACTGACTTATGAAGATGCCATCTTCAACTTGCTTCACTTGAATTCTCAGAAAGAAATTGAGTTCTCCCATGGCACTCATTTCAAATCTGTCTTTCATCGGCTTCTCAAAGTCTTTACAGAGCTTTGGATTAGTTGAACCAAAGATGATGTCATCTACATACACTTGAACTAGCAATATGTCATTTCCCTATCCTTTGATGAAGGGAGTTCCATCTATAGTACCTCTCCTGTATCCATGTTTACAAAGATACTCAGATAGTGTCTCATACCATTTCCTGGGTGCCTGATGCAGCCCATAAAGAGCTTTGTCAAGCTTGCAGACATAATCAGGATGATCAGGATCTATAAATCCAGGTGGCTGTTTGATATATACCTCTTCATCAATCACTCCATACAAAAAGGCACACTTCACATCAAGATGAAAGACCTTAAGATTCTTAGATGTAGCAAATGCCAGGAATATCCTAACAGCTTCTAATCTTGCTATTGGAGCAAAGACATCAGTGTAGTCAATCCTTTTTGCCTCTATTATATTTCTTGTTCCTAAACACCCATTTGGTTCTAATGGTAGTATTCCTATAAGGAAGAGGACAAAGGTTCCAAACTTTCTGCCTTTTGAATTGAAGCAGCTCTTGTTGCATAGCTTCAACCCAACTTCCATCCTTTAGAGCCTCATCAACTTTCTTTGGCTCTATCTGGGATAAGAAACAAGAGTGAAGACAAACATTTGCTTCATCGGTTTGTCCTCTTGTCCTTACCCCTGTGACAATGATGTTTGTGGTGGGATGAGACTTGTGGATCCTAAGCTAAGGGATCACAGCAAGTTGCTGAGAAAGATCTAAATTAGAGAAATTTAGATCTGGCATGGATGTTTCTCCCACCACATCAGCACACTTTTCAAGAGAAACTTGATCCAAGCAGTGTGTGACATCATTGATGTTCTCATCTATGGTGTGATTAGTGGCATCAAGAAATTCTTGATCACTGTCACCACCACCATTGTTGTCTTCCATAATTAAGATGTTCTTATCTGGTTGTGGAGCCTCTGAGCTGGAATTTGAAGGCACCCCAGATGTATCAGCTGAGTTTGTCATTATAGTGCTGATAGAAACCTCATTAGCAGAAGTAGTTCCAACTGTAGCTGAAGATGTATGAGTTGAAGGTCTTCTTAACTCAAATCTTGGATCAGGATCACCTGTATTGAGCTAGAATTTGAAGGCACCCCAGATGTATCAGCTGATTTTATCATTATGGTGCTAATAGAAACCTCATTAGCAGAAGTAGTTCCAACTGTAGCTGAAGATGTATGAGTTGAAGGTCTTCTTAGCTCAAATCTTGGATCAGGATCACCTGTATTTAAATTTTCTGCAGATCCTGAAACATTCTCATAAGATTTGTTAAAACAGTTGGTACTAAGTCAAGATCAAATAGCCAATCAGGACCAGAACCAGCTACACAGGGTGTGTGTTCATTGAAAGTCACATTGGCTGACTACTTAACGATTTTCGTTATGAGATTGTATACTTTATAAGCCTTATCTTGAGAAGAGTATCCAAGAAAATGTCCATCATCTGATTTCTCAGAAAACTTGGCAATTTGATCTTTGGTATTCAAGATGATGCAAGGACATCCAAATGACCTAAGAAAACCAATGAAAGGTTTCCTCCTGTGCCAAAGTTCATAAGGAGTCTTGCCATGAGTCTTGACCACTGAAACTCTGTTCTGCACATAGCAGGCAGTGT
Organism: Flaveria trinervia; assembly: GCA_025506515.1. Lineage (NCBI taxonomy): Eukaryota > Viridiplantae > Streptophyta > Magnoliopsida > Asterales > Asteraceae > Flaveria > Flaveria trinervia. Next base: position 66,371,762 of record CM046452.1, on the reverse strand, counting down.
TAACTACGTCTGCCCAGAAGGTGATGGGCAGCTTAGAGTCAGACATCATGGTTCTTATAGCTTCAATGAGTCCCCTGTTTCTCCTCTTAGCAACACCATTTTACTGAGGAGTCCTGGGTGCACTGTATTGTCTTGTAATAACCTTTCATCACAAAATGTATCAAGGATTTGGTTCTTAAATTCAGTTCCTGGATCACATCTTATGATCTTGACCTTGTGATCAGATTGATTCTCAATCTTTAAGATGAAATTCTTTAGAATCTTAGGAGTCTCATCCTTAGTTCTAAGGAAGAAAACCCAAGTGAATCTTGTAAAGTCATCTGTGATCACTAAACAATAAGAGGTCCTTCCTAGACTCATTACACTGGTGGGGCCAAAGAGATCCATATGTAATAAGTGTAGGGGTGTAGTGATGGAGTTTCTTTCCTTAGGCTTGTGAGATACCTTATGTTGCTTTCCTTTCAGGCATGCAACACAATGGTCATCACTTGTAAACTATTTCTTTGGTATTCAGTTACCAATTCATTTTTAATTAATCTGTTCATGTTCTTAAAGTTTACATGGCACATTCTTTTATGCCATAGGAAAGACTCATCACTATTTGCTTTAGACAGAAAGCATAAAACTTCTCAAGAGGGAGATGTTTCTTGCAAATCCATCTGGGGGCTCTAAGTAGGATATGCTCATGAGGAATGACCATACCAGGCTTGAGAACAATGCACTCATGCTCAGTAAAGAGCATGTTATGACTCTGATCACAAAATTGGGATACACTCAGAAGATTGTATCCAAGCTCTTTGACAAAGTTTACCTTTTCAATACTGAGCTTACCATTTATGACCATGCCCCTTCTAGAAATGTAACCACCTTCATCTCCTCCAAAGGCAACTGGTCCTCCATCAATTCTTTCAAAGTTCTGGAGTAGTGACCTATTGCCTGTCATGTGCCTGGAACAACCACTATCAATGATCCAGACATTTTTGTTTGTCTTTAGCTATCCCTACACAAAGAAGTTGATTAGTTACATTTGGAAACCCAAGCCTTGCTTGCCGTGGGCTCAGAAACAGAAGGTAATGCAACAGTAATAGATCCAGGATCTTGAGCTGTTGTTGATGGAGAATTCTCAGTCACTTGGTCTTTCTTAGACTTCCACACCACCTTTGGAGTCTTGGACTTGACCTTCAAAACTTTGGAAGCTTTTGGAACTTTGGAAGTTTTGATGACTGAACCTTCAAAAGATCATGCAGACACTAAAGCAGATTTCAGTGCTTCGGAAGAACTCCTTTCTTCCGAGACCAACTTCTCTTCCGAGGGTAATTTTCCACTTGCCTTCTTCTTAGACTTGGAGCTCCCGAAAGAAACAGGTTTTCCTTCCGAAGCTTGAATCATCTTGAGACCCTTTGAAGTCTTTGTTTTGGCCAGATGGACAATACCTTTAGGATTGTAAGGACAATCCTTTGCAATGTGAATGATACTTTCACACATGATACACATCATTTTCTTCTTCACAATAGTCTTCTGCTGGGAACAAGACTATCTTTGGTCACATCCCTTCTCCACCTTCATCTTTGTAGAGGTGAGACAGTTCCTTTGGGCTAGGAACTGTTCTTGGAGTTGATGGTCCAAGTTGTGCAGCAGTGGTACACAGCAGATCAGTTTTCTTCTTGTTATTGAGATGAGTTGAACAAGAACCAGAACTCTTAGCAGAAGAGTTTTGGTTTATGTCTTCAGTTCTTACTACTTTGAATCCTACAGATATGAAAACTTGTTTCTACTTAGAGTCAAAAGTAGTCTTGATCTCTGAGCCTTCCTTGTCTTTCTTTTGCTCTTTCTGATCAAGTTCTTTCTCATGGACTTGGTCATCACAGTCTTCTTCTTCTCCTCAGAAAGATAGTGGCCCTTCTTAGAATCCTCCTCTTCACTCTTTTCAGAGGAATTATTCACTACCTCTTTTTCATCCTCTTCACTCATAGGGTCTATGAGAGGAAGCTCATCTTCACAAGTTCCACACCTAGGAGGTCTTACAGACAAGATTGTGAGTGGAGGAGCTATCTCATTGGATCCCAGTCCCTGCCTGTTTTGATAGCACACCTTGTTGTGCAGGGATGAGGATATCATGTTCTTGAAGGTCTCTTCTTCAAGAACACTCTTTTCTGCCCTGGCTTTGCTGATCACAAGCTCAGCTTGGCACTCAGTTAGCTTGGTTATGAGATCTTTGATTTGAGTCCTAAAATCTGTGTGTTTATGTTTTAGAACTGAAATGGTTTTCTCTAGGTCCTCTATCTTTAGTTTATAATCATTTTCAGACTTTCTAAAATCAAATTTTAAAATATTTAAGGACTCAAGGTCAGATCTCATTTCCAAGTTATAGGACCTGTATCTATTAACTTTAGCAATGCATTCAGGAGTACAGAGATGTTCCAATACCTTGGCTTCATCATGATCTGCCATCAAAGCTTGGTTTGGAGAAGCATCTTCCACTTGAAAGCTCCAGTCAAAGCCTCATTCTTCAACAGCAACAACAGTCTGTTGCTTTGACTTCTCATTCTAGAAAGCTTTGTCAATGTAGTTGGGTCTGGACTGTGTTTGGCCACCACTTGTTTTAGGTGCCTCACACTCTCTGGCAAAGTGGCCCATCAAGTTACAGTTGTAACACTTGACTTTGCCTTTGTCCAGGCCAAACTTTCCACTGGTTGCATTGCTTGGAAACTTCCTTCCAGTCCTCTTGTAGAACTTCTTGGCTCTGTGAGTGAGAAGAGTCATCTGCTGGACTATTTCCATGTATTCCAGATCATCTGGATGAATACAGTCCAGGTCTTCAAGAGTGAAAAGAGAGTTGCCACAGCTTTCATCAGAATACATAAAAGCTTGAGAAGAACTTGTCTCTTGGAATGGGCTTCCTTGAGTGTAGTTCTCCCTTGGTGTCTCTGGGAAGATGATGAAAGGACCTTTTGGTGAGTTGTTAGGGTAGCATATGAGATGATGTTTGCGTTCTATGCTATCCCTTTCAACCACATGTAGGGCTGAACCCATTTGATTGTTGGAGTCGCCAGATGAACCTTGCTTGTTCATCTCCATCTGGTAGCCACTGAGAATCCCATATAACTCTGTTAGAGTAAGAGTTTTGAGATTTTCAGTCCTCTTTATCACCACACAGTAGTGTGTCCATTGCCTAGGAAGTGAGGACATGATCTTCCTTACAATATCTTTGTTCTCAAGAGTAACTCCTCCATGCATAAGGGTATCCACAATCTCAACATACCTGAAGTATTGCTGAATCATGGTTTCACCTATTTTGAAGGTGAAGTTTTCAAACTGTTGCTTCTGGAGATCCTTCTTGTTCTCCTTGGCTTTAGAGGAACCCTCATACATCAGTTTCAGTGCATCCCATAGCTGTTTAGCTATTTTGCACTTCTTGAAACCTCTATACACAGAGTTTGAAAGGGCAGTTTGAAAGGCTGTCATGGCTTTTCTGTCAATCTCTACTCTTTTCATATCTTCATCAGAGTAGTTAGCCACATCATTGGGGATCATACCAACACCAGTAGCAGAAGGGGTGCTAGGTATGAAAGGTCCATTCTCATAGACTCCCACATTCTTGAATCAAGAGACCTGATGAACCTTCTATTCTCAAACACCAGGTATCAAACTCATCAAGAGTGATCAGTAGGGACTTTTTCATGGTTCCAGTTTCCATATCAGTCTTCAAAATGGTTGCCATTTGAAAAGTTTAGTATTTGTGTGTGTGAGGGATCTTAAGATGGTGAGATCTTATATCAAGAGCCTGAAAAGCTCTAATACCAAATGCAGGACCGGTGAAGGGGTCAATTACAACACAACAACACAAAAAGGAGATTAACTAAAGCTTAATCAAACAGTAAGACTGGATTAACCACAATAAGATACTAAGAACACAAGTAATGTAAGAGACAGAAAACAAGTATATGGTTTTCAAGAATGCAGTATATTGCTTTCTCTATGTTCTATTACAAGTGTTAAAAAGCATAATGGAAAGATAAAAGAATATAAGATACTTATACTACATCCTACAACCGACTATACTTTGAAAGCTAGCTGGATACAATTGACTAGACACAACAAAATCAATTGTAGAGTCAAAAGGCAGATTGCCTTTTGACTAGTGACTATGACATGCCATAGCTCACATCCTTATCTATTATAAAAAGATAAAGTACATGAAGTAGAAAGTTACAGACTCAAGACCTCAATGTACAGTTACCAAAAGCATGGACCTTTTCACCAACTCATGTAAGTTGGTGACCTAAAGAGGTGCAGCGGAAAGGTGTCTAGCTTTATGGAAAAGTACATAAGATAAAGCATGTGTTAAAAGTCTTCGGAAGAAATCTGTCTTCATGAGTTGAAGCTTCGGAAGACTTCGTCTCTGAGGCTTCGGAAGACTTCATATTGGCTTCGGAAGATATTGGTCTTGGCTTCGGAAGATTTGACACTTAGAATAATTCCGTTGTATATGTGAAACTTCCTAAGCATTCTTCTTCATAGCACTTGTGCAGCATGCAGGATAGACATTGGATGTTTAGGTTGCATCAGCCTCTTCATTAATCTCTACAAAAGCTTTAAGAGTTTTACCAAAAGCTATAAGAATTGTAAATCTCTTAATTTTAAGAGTTTTTGTCAATTGACCATTCTACCCTCCTTTTAAGAGTATATATATATATATATATTTGTTATTAATAATGAAAGTATTTAATAATTCATTATTATTTTTAAATTTATTTTAAAATATTTTTATTAATTAAAATATTAACTTTAAATTATTTTTTATTTTTTCTGGCGTACACAAGGGTATGTGGCTGGCCGGCGATACAACTATATTTTTAATAATTTTTCTAGAGCGATATATATGCATGTTGTATCGCTGACCAGCTATACATGTAATTGTTTTTATTTTTCAGCGATACCTTAGCGATACCACATGCATTGGTATCATTGGTCAGTAAAAGCTGGCGATATCACATGCATTCGTATCGCTGCAAAGATATATTTGGATACGTGACACAATATGATTTGTGAAATATTTTGGATATTTTAAAAGTCAATGGCTATTTTTGTAAACTTATTTGATCAATTGGTTATTGTACGGTTTTATGTAAGGCTGATACACCTAAAACATCCAAAGTCTTTTCTGCATGCATATATTAAAGTATAGAGTAGAGATGATTCATAAGTTTTACACCATGCACTAGAAATATTCTAAGTGTAAATTCTTCCGAAGCCAAGACTAACATCTTTCGAAGACAAAAGTGAAGTCTTTCGAAGCTTCAAAGACAAAGTATTCTAGAACCCAAAAAGTAAAGACAAATTTCTTCCAAAGACTTATGAATACATGCTTTATATGATGTATTTTACTATAAAGCTGAACCATTTTCCATTGCAACTCTGTTCAATCACCAACTTACATGAGTTGGTGAAAAAGTTTATTCTTTTAGTAAACTTGTACATTAAGATCTTGAGTTTGTGTTTTCTACTTTATATACTTTTATCATTTTTGTAATATATTAGGATGTGAGTTATGGCATGTCATTGTCACATGTCAAAAGACAATCTGACTTTTGACTCTACATTTAATTTTGTTGTCTAGTTCAAATGCTTCCAGCTGACCTTCTAAGTATGGCCGGTTGTAAGATCTAGTATAAAGTATCTTAGGTCCTTGTAACTTTCTTTATACTTTAACACTTGTAAAAAAACTTGAGAGCAATATACAACATTCTTGAAAACCATATACTTGTGTTGTTCTTGATTTTGCCATAGTTTGCTTGTGTTTTAAGTATCAATTCAGTGTGGCTAGTTGTTTTGGTCAGCATACTGAGAGTCGTCTTCTTGTTGTTGTTGAATGTGAAGCTTAGCTCTTGTTTAGCAAAAGTCATATTCGGGCCAATCAATAGAATGAAGTGAAATCTAGGGTAGGGCGACGAACATGGCGAAAGACCCTTCTCTTCACTCAAAGGGGCAATGCACCAGCCACCAGTGTGGTGATCAGTTTCTTATTTGATCTGTTAAGTATTGTAAAACAACTCTACTAATTATGTATTTGTACTAACCCCTATAAACGATCCTGCAATTATTTTGGTAATTTTCCTAAACAAAATTAGAAACCACAATGTTCTCCGGAAAAGAAAAAAAAATAAAACATGTACTTTCATAAAAACAAAACTGACTTAAAGAAAGAATATATTACCATTTGATAATCTACTAAACAGTTATTAAACTTTCTACGTACATAGAAAAGAAAGAAGTTAAATTCTAAATAATAACGTGGATGAAAAAAACAAAGAAATATATATTAATAGTCTTTGTGGTTTAATCAGATTGCATATTTGGTTCCAAAATTTTTAAACTAACAAAGTTAGTTCAAATTTTTATATATGCATTGCACATTTGGTCCTAATAATAAATTCTTTTAATTTTTATATATTTTATAAAGTTTGAACTAACTCTTAACTTTAACTTTATGAATTAAAAGTGTAACACCCACGTAAAAATTTGAGATAACTTATAAATTTTAAGATTTAAAAAAAACCAAACTTACAATTACCACATAAATGTTTAGATTAATTTTAAATTTTTTAAAATTTAATATACAATATAATTAAACCAGACTATTTATGCAATTTTTTAAAATATTAATATTGTATATTTTGATAACATAAAAGAAATTTAAATTTTTGTGGTTGTATATCATAATGTAATTTATTTTTAACCAATGTAATAAAAAGAAAATTGAAAAGTCGGTCCCACGAGGGATAAAAAGGTTTGATAATCATCCAAAGGCAGCAGGGTGTACATGTGCACAAAATCAGCAGTAGTTGAGATTTCTTTGGTCTGAGGAACCCGCTTGTACCACATGCATCTTTGACTTGTACACTCGTAAATTATTATTGATTACACTGCTACCTTAATTTATAACATCGAGAAAAATTTCATTTTACAAATTGACAGTAAATAATAAAATAATAAAAGAAAATCTTGCAAGATACGTAACCCTGCAGACCAAACTGACACTCACACATGACCACCTCATATCTCTCCATCACCCTCCTCCTTTTGTACTACACTCCTACCCCACTCTATAGCTTGTACCTTCTGCATTGTAGTTTGTACCTTACGCATCACTTCTTGTACAAGCATTTTTATTTTGAATAACTAATTAAATCACTTGCAGGATATTAAGACACCGATCATCTTCGCTACTTGAAAAATGAACCTTAGGGTCCTAGGCTCGTTAGTATTCGAAGAGAAGCTCGTATTTTAGTTCGTAATCGAAGAGTACTTTCAAAAGAAAACTAATCTTAGAGCATTAACATCTGGTTCCCTAAAAAGATGTTAATGTATTTCCTATATTATATGATATATTTATAATTAATTGTAAGTGAATGAAAAAAATTATTACTGTTTAATCTATATTTAAAAAATTATTGTTCAATTTGTATTTTGAAAAATTATTGTTTAAATCCTTATAAAATTTTAATATATTTTAAGTAAACCGTAAGTGTAAGTAAAGAGCAAAAAATTAATAATAAATATATAAGAGTATTATTTAATTGAAAACGAGTGATAAAAAATAATTATTATTAGTATGATTGTATAGATGGAAATAATAAATGAAATGTGAATGCTCTCAGATTAGAAAAGCTTATAATCCGAACTTAATTTTTTTCAACCACCGGTTAGAATTAACCTAAAACATTCCTCTATTTAATGAAATTTAATAGTTGGTTTTACAATTAACTGATTAATTATTGTAATAAACTTTTAGCCCATTATCTAATGGTGTAGTAGTATGGTGTAAAATAATTTGGGTTGAATTAAGATGGTAAATAATTGGTGTTAAAATATGTTTTATAAAACTTTGAAACCTAACCAACCTAAACCAAACAAATTATTGGGTTTAGTTCATTTGATGTTTATATGTTGCACTCATGCATGAAAGTTTTAATTGAGAAGAGCTTCTTCATCTTAAAGATTTGTTTTCGTCTCACCTCATAATCTACTATAACTTGAACCTACAAATAACTTGTTATGAGTAAAATTTTATTTGTTATCTATTTCTTTAAGTTTTCTGTATAATTTTAACTAAACAATCACACTTAGTTGGGACCAAACTAAGAGTAGAAAGTTGATAATTTGCAAATAATCTAAATTAAGAAACTTGTTAAATGACGACTTAGCAGAATAATTTTAAACCATTTTGGGAAATTGGATGATCTTATTTATCATTCTTAACATCTCTCAATATAATCAAACAAAAAAGACTCTATTATATGATTTTCGCCTGGAAAAAACCCCTCAACAACATCATGAAAATATGTACATTTTGAAGAAAAATATCATGTTTTTCTTCATGGGTAAAAAGAAAATAAGGAGGAAAACTAAATACTTGTATTATGTATACATATACATATGGATCAAGGATTAAACATAAAATCCCCACATTTGCATTTCCAACACATGGGCTTGTAGTTAGAGATGTCTTCACCTCTTGAATCAAGCATGCTTTTAGAGGTTGTACCGGATGCTTGTTGATTTGAATTAATGAATTTAGGTACAATTGGGACTTGAACTGCCTCACAATGGCCACAATTTCGACAATATATCTTCTCACATCTGGGTGGTCTTGATCCAATCAAAAGACTTGCTCTTTCAATCTACATCAATAAAAGAACAAAAATATAAAATTTTCTAACTTAAAGTAATACTTCTGCAATTGTGTCAAACTAAATAGTATACATATGAATCGTGTTTGAAACTACCCCTAATATCTGAATGGACATTCTTGAGACGGAATGTCAATCAATCGTAAAGATTTTTACGTTTTAGGCTTAACTCATCCAAAAACACTATTAAAAAAACTCACTACTGTAAAAACAAACCCCCTTAAGTCATATTTGAATCTTTGACTTCCAAGATTTCAAACCCAAACTATTACACCTTTGCAGTTGAACCCGAAGGCCAATTGCAACTAAATCATATATTTATAAGGAAAAAAGTAATATATACAAGCTAATTTTATGTATCAACGTTATATCTATATCATTACAAAGGTCTTAAATTATATAAACATAACTCAGTTTTTATAAAATAAAATAGATATGAAAAAGAGTAAATAAGATAATTAATTGATAAACAGCTTGTATGTAAAATATGAAAAATGTAAGAATACACAAGACATTTTTATAATGAGCATACATAAAACTAGATAAATAGAATATTTTCATGTATTCCATTACTAATAAGCATGCTACTCAAATATTTTGAAAATGATTATTCTGGTGATTTTCAAAATAATAATGTATTTGAACTTTAATTAAATAATTATATTTTACTTTTTTTTAAGAAAAAAAATGAAGTACCGGAATTATTGACAACTTTACAATGTCGGTCCAAAAATTATATGTTGGACAAAATATTCACAAAATGCTGAAAAGTAATGCACACAAACTATTGGATATTATTAATTTTATTTATAACACAAAGGGATTGATTGTAGAACTTCATTTGGTAAAAACATAAATGCTCGAAGAACAAAGAATAGTTCTTTTGACTTTTTGTGGTCAACTTATTTAAATTTCAACAAAAACTTGATTACAAAAGAAGTCCAGATCAGTAATATGCATAGCAACTAAATGATTAATACAAAGAGTTCAATGCTATAGCTTCAATGTGTTACAAGATGAATCCCACAAGTACTTGCATTTAAAGAAAGTGAAATTATAAAGCTTTTTTGACTTTTGTGGTCAAGAGTGTTAGCTTTCTACTTAAATTTCGTTATAAGAAACAGGATATAATCTTATTCTGTTGGGTAATACTTGAAAGTGATACAAAATGATTACATTATAAACAAACCCCATATTTAATTTCCAGATCTGGTATACTTTTTGATCCAAAATTAAAATGTCTCAGTACATCTCTTTGATTTTTGAGGTCAAATATGCTAACTTTCACGATCAAATCTGACACTATACGTAACTCGTTTACACAGTTCTTGTTTCAAATAAACTGCAGTACATTATAAGTAACCCAAAGGTTCTAGCTTTATACATATAATATAAGACAAATTCAACACAATTTTGCATTTGAAAATCAGAGTTTGACTCAAGAATCATGTTAAAACACAGCGACTAGAATACAAGAAGTTAGGCATGCTTTATTTCAAAATGTCACCTGGGTATTCTTGTCTACTAGCTTGAAATTCGATCCACCTGAAATCACATGAACAAACACAAAAAAGAATGTCAATTTCGTTAACAAAAATTACACAGAGAATGTGGAAAAGAAACATGGAAGAACAACAGAAGAACATGTGCATGTGTTTGTGTGTTTAAAATTGAAAATTTAGCAAATTGGATCAAGAACAAAGCGACCCACAAACCTTGAGGCACATATCTCGCATGGGTCGAGATCAAAATCACGAAAAAGACGAAAACAACAGTCAAAGATCGAATGTCAAGTGAAGAAGAACAAGTGCGCGTGAGTCCCATTTAAGAAACTGAACAGAGAGAGAGAGAGAGTGATGAATATGATGAATAATTATGAAAGATGTAAGAGGATGAAGGATGATGGGTAACAGAAATGAGGAAGTTTTCTTGATTTCATTCTCATTCAGTGGGAGTATGAGTGTGAGAGTGTGTAAGTGGTGATATGCAGATGGTGATGTAAATGACAGCAGTGTTAAAGAAGAGAGATGATTCAAGAAATGGAAAGACTCCTGAAAAGAGAGAGAAGACTCGGCAGCTTTGTTTATAGCCCACGCCCACCTACTCAATAACTCATCAATAGGGATTGGAGCCTTTTTTTCATCAATGGTAATAATAAATTTGTCTCAATCATCATAAGAAATAAAGAAAGAAAAATATGAACATATGTTACACCTAAACTTTGTTTTGGATTTCATTTAAGCAAAAATTTGGTTGGGGTTTGGATTATTTAGTGAAAATTTTGTATTTTATATATATATGTGCGTGTATGTAATGATGTATATATGTTGTATGTGTGGGCTATTTAGGTAACCACATGGGAATATATATTTATCATTGATTGATTTTAATTTAATAGCTTTACTTAAATTTATGATTTATGATTTATGCTGAAAGATGATCATTTTTAGAAAAAAATTTTTAGAGAGAGAAGAGCTTATTTATATTCTAAGAGAATGAACCTACAACGATTATTAGTCTAGTTGGTTAACCTTTATCAATTACCTCATCAATAATTTAGTTAAATTTGTGGTACGTTAATTAGAGTTTTAGGGTCCAAAATTTTCAAAAAACGGTGAACTAGGGTTTCCGAAGTTTTTCGATTTCATAGCTGGTAAAGATCGTTTTAAAGTGAATGAATGACTAAACGCAATCTTATCAGCCTAGCCTTTACTTATTAAACCTTTTATTATTTTTATATGCGTATTTAGAAAGTCCGGCAAAATTAGAGTGTAAACAATATGTTTGTTTATTGTCTTTAGTGAGTAGTCTAGGTGGTGTTTATTTACAAAAATAGTCTTCCTGATCTCTTTTGTATGCACTGCGCGAACTACGCGAAAACGTTTAGGTCTTCAAAATGTTTGTTTTTTGAAAGATCTTTCATTAAAAAAGGTTTTCTTGACATCTTTTTGGTGCAGACCTTAACATACTTGTCAGACCGGGTTTGGTTGTTCAACAATAGTTTTATAGTTGGAGATAACACACTTACTAGATCAAATAGAAAACCAAACAATGAAACAATAAACACAAAAGTAAGAACACTCAAGACACAAAGATTGGTTTTAAAGATTATGTATATTGCTCTTAAGTATTTTCACAAGTGTTATAAACCTTAGTCTTGAGACTGCTTACACGAGATACTTTATATTACTTCCTACAACTGATCATACTTTAAAGGCTAGTTAGACACTAATCTAAACTACAAGATCAATGTAAAGTCAAAAGACAGATTGTCTTTTTACATGTGACTATAACATGTTATAACTCACATCCTATTGTATTATAATTAGAATAAAAGTACTAAAGTAGGAAGTTACAGACAAAGACACCATAATCTAAAGTTGACAAAAATAAAAAGATAATCACCAACTTATATAAGTTGGTAAGTCTCTAGAGCTATGTGGAAAGGCCTTTTGCTTTTGTCAAAAGCATGTTGGAGACACATGTCTCCTTTGTCTTCGAAAGAGTTAAGTCTTCAAGCTTTGAAAGACTTTGTCTTTAAGCTTTGAAAGACTTCACCTTTTGGCTTTAGAAAATTTTTGTCTTTGGCTTCGGAAGATTTGACACTTAGTTATTTTTCTTTGTGCATAGTCAAATCTTCCGAAGTACTTCCCTCCTAGTACTTTAGTGCATACTGAGAGATTTTTGATTAACACCAGCTTTAAATATGATCATCTTGATCATACACTACCCATTCATATCTCTTCTTCTAAAATCCTAAACATAACTCACCTCCACTTCCCTACCTCCACCTCCTTTCCTCCATCCACCTACCTCCTAGTTGTCGTCGCACTCATCGCCTCTCGCTATCGCTGTTGCATATACTAGATTTAAAACACGATGTCAAAGTATGAATTCAAGCAAGTATGAATATACCAAATGCATTGATCAAACATTTGTTGACAAGTGTTCCTAACCAATGAGTTAGACTAAGAATTTCAGTTTTGATACCCAAATGCCATCTACAATGGCCCGTTCGGGCGGGTGTCAAACCAATAGCACTATCATCGCTACCTTAGGCTTTAGAAAGTTCATGATCATATGCCAGCAGCAAGTAAGAAAGATTGACCATCTATGAAAGATTAATCCAAAAAGTTTATCACAAATGCATAGAATACACAAAAAGACTTATTGATTTGTATGATTTGCAAGAAAGATTTAGAAGTGAATACATATACATGTCACATCCCAAAACATATAAGGAAAATGGACTATACATACTCACATTAAGTTTTTGAGTATGAGTTGTTCATATTGAGTTCTTGAGTATGAGTTGGACTTATGACTTGATTATTAGATATGGTGAAGTCCTAAATTAGCATGATTATATGAATTAAAACTTATATTTAAGGTTATAGTTAAAAGTATCGGCCATAGTAATAAAAATCAAAAGCAAAGGAAGATAAATGTTGTTGCTAGATAAAAACAAATTTGGATAGATTCATTATTATAGTATCATATGATAATTAAAAATAAAAAAAATAAATTAAAAATTTTGAAACTCTCTAGTCTACTATTTTAGGATGTTAAGAACAAATTTCATCTAGAAAAGTTTTAAAATTCGAATCAAAAGCTGATCAAAATAATAATACAAAGCAGAAGGTGCAAATATGCACACTTATTTTGTAGAGAATGTTATGAAGTCGTCTGATAGAATTAGAAGTTGTGTAAACTATGGTTTGAAAGATAAAGCGATGAGCTTTTTCATGGAATCTTATTTTATTAATTTTTTATTTATTATCGCCAAGTTATAATCGTTTGAATTTGTAACAGATTTTGTCCAAAATCAACGATAGCACTTACATAAACTTTTAGGGTTTCAAAAAATAAAAAATGCATATAATAAATTTTGTTAAGAATATATATGATAATTTGATAATAATAATTGAAGGAAAAACATGAGAATTTTGATTATAAAGTTGCTTAGATTTATTTAGATATCAATAGAACAATAAGAACATTACAATTAAGAATACGGTTGCTACCTTAAGAATGACGAACAAATTTGAGACTTCTAAAGGCTTCAGTGGAGGTGGGGCTAAATTTTTTAAAGATTCTACGGAGGGTGAAGAAGAACTCTTTGTAAGTTGAGAAGAATATTTGGTACAAGAAATTGGTTAAACAAAAGTTAGTATTTATAGGTGAGGAAATGAGGGTTATGAATGAGTAAATTAAAATGATCACAATTAAGATTTGAGGAGTTATGAGTAGGTTATAAATGAGTCAAATGAGAGGGTTTTCAAATTTCATAAAAAATGAAATGTTATAAAATTAAATTTTATAAAGAATTTGTATTAAAGTTAGAAAATTAGAGATTTTTGTTTAAAGGATTTTAAAAACTTTACAATAGTTAGTATTCTTTTTATAAAAGTATTATAATTATAAAAAGAATATTATGATTAAGACTTTTTATAAACTTAACGATTAGAGTCAATAAAAGTTTAGCTTAATCATACATGTGCACAAAAATAACATAAGTGTACTTTTATAAGAGTTAAGAATTTTAATAATAATAAAACTCTAGAAATTTTGGTAAATGAATGTATAAAAACTTTATGATATTACAATATTTATTAAAAACTTTGGTCAGTTTGTAATATTGAAATTTATTACTTTTCATATTAACCACAAAATTCTGAGGGTTAACCTATTTCACATTTCCACATCTTCTTCTTTCACACAAGAAAAACTCTCTTTATCCAGTAAATATATATTTCTATTAATGTACTTATTTAAAATAAATAAACCGCAAATCTTACTTATTTGTTAAAAGAAAAAATATAAAATTTATATCAGATGCTTTTATTATCATTATCAACTAACAACAAATATTAAATAATGTTTATAAAAATATAAGAGTACAAAATTATATAACGTAATTTCTTAATAATTCCAAAAAAATCATTTAAACTAAATTTTATATGTTGTTTTTTAAAGGATTTCACATGAGTCTCTTACTCTTTCGATATTTAACATAGTCTTTTCTACTTGTAGCAATGCGTGAATCACAACTTCGTAAAAACCAAACTCAAAACAGACCGGTGGCAACGTGCGGTCTCAATATTTAGTTCAATTTCTAGTTATTAATTTAAGCTTCCATTCACCATTATAAAGTAATAACAAAAGTAAAGTTATAAAACAAAGATTAGTCATACTAACAAATGTAGTTATTATAAAATATTGTATATAGCATGTATAAAACTATAAGTTATCATGAATAATAATATGCATGGTAAAACAAATAATATAACATAGAATTCAGAATGTTTTAATTCGTAAAACAATAAATGAAAAAAATTGACTAGGTTATAAATATAGATAGATAGCAAGAGTCAAAGTCTATCCTAATTTAGGTAATTTCGTTTTGAAAATTTGTTAGGATGGGGCTTATGCAAATAGACGTGGATACTTATCAGAACAAACAACTTCAACATGATGTTGAGATAACCAATTCATGTCTACAATGATATCAAAACTACCCAATTGCATGGGTAGGGCTGCAAACGAACCAAACGAACACGAACAAAGCATTGTTCATGTTCGTTTATTAAAGAATAAACTTGTTAATGAACTGTTCACGAACACTTAACGAACGGATTTCCTTGTTCTTGTTCGTTTATTAAGGAAATGAACATGATTATGAACTGTTCACGAACACTTACCAAACACAAACGAACATAAACAAGATTAAACGAATACAAACAAATGTTCATGAACATGACGAACACAAAGAAGTCTATGAACACAAATGAATAAAAATGATCACATATTTTGTTTTAGAATAAAATAAGCATTTTCATCATAAAACTTACCAAAAATATATAAACACTTAACATAGATATCAAAAAACACATGACATAATTGTCATAAAATTAACTAACACAAATATTAAAAACATAATCAAACATGTTAATGAACATAAACGAACACATTAATTATCAAACGTTCACGAATGAACATTAACGAACATAAACAAACACATTCTCGAACATAAATGAACGAACACGGCTTGTATTCATGTTCGTTCATTTAACTAAATGAACAAAAGTTTTTTTGTGTTCGTTCATCTACTAAATGAACGAACATAAACAAATTTTCATCTAAATAGTTCACGAACTGTTCGCTGAACATTCAGTTCGTTTGCAACCCTATGCATGGGTACGAGATTGAGGGATAAGTTATATTTTGTTGAGATTAAGAGCGTAGTCATGAATAAAAGAGTCAGTGGTGATGGGTTGGTGAGAGTATGGACTCTAGACTGAGTCACTTATCACCTCGGGGCGTATGTGCGCTTTGTTGGATCCATTTAGGTAGGAGGGGCCTCAACTAGAGGTTGATGTGAGAATGACTCTAGACTAAGTCCACTAGAGGTTGATGTGAGGATGACTCTAGACTAAGTCACTAATCATCGGGCTTACAATCTTCTAGGATTGGTTGGGAATGTGTAGATACATGTGTACCTAGTTTAGGAGCTTAATGTAAAATGTCTTTCATGTCTTACATATATGTAATTGAATGGGTATGAATGAAATACAATGTGTGGTTGATGCATATAATGTTTAATATTTCATTGGTTATTGTGTGATAACACATATTAAACTAACTATATAGGTTTGTGGTTGTTTACATAATTCTTAGTCAAAAATGATTGAGAAATATGTTCAAACTTAATTGGGGGAAGTTCTCATGCGAATGGACCATGCTAATGGACCATACACATGAATACTTCATGGTAATAGACTAGTCGCACGACTGAACCAGGAGACTGGATCAGTCGCACGATTGAGACATAAGATTGACTCAGTCGCACGACTGGACCTTCAGTCGTGTGGATGGATCAATCGCATGCTTCAGTCGCACGACTAAACCATGCTAATGGTTCAGTCGCATGAATGAAAAAGCCTAACTTATAAATACCACCTAATTCGTGGAAAAACTTAACAATTCGAATACCTACGCACATAATCGTACCCTAGCCGTCCAGAGACTAAAGAAGACCTGTTCCAAGTTCATAGATCACACTTGATCGTGTTCTAATCATTCATAACGTTTCATTAATCGTTAAAGTGATCATAACTGTGTGCTCCCTGATTGGATCGCCAATCAAATAGGATTCCGCACTATTTGAGTTGGTATACGCGTAGAATCAGTTAGTACTCCGTACCTAAACGGTCCTAACAAGTGGTATTAGAGCTTTGGCTCGTGATTTTGCGTGTGATTCAATCATTTTCGGTGTAAATCTCACGTTTTAGCAGTAAAAAACACCATCTTTTTGGTAAAACAATGTTTTTCAGTGTCTCCAGGTCCAAAAGTTCACGTTTTCCGGCTTATGACAGATTAGGGTTTGTGAAAAATCGTATTTTTGTGTCAAGTGCCAAAATTTTTGAATTTTCAAATCCAGCAGCCTCAGTCGCATGATTGGCTCAATCGCACGACTGAACTCAATTGCACCTCCCATACGCACGTTTGAACTCAGTCGCACATCCATTCGTACGACTGAACACCCCATTCGCACTGTTCAACTGCACCTGCTCAATCGCACGATTGACTCATCCGCATTGATTCAATCGCACGATTGTCTCATCCGCATTAGTCCATCCGCACGATTGACCCAATTGCATCTCTCCATTCGCACCAGTTAAATAGTTTTGTTCTAACTCTCGAACTATAAAGAAATGGAAGAACAGTACTCGGCGTTTACTACAGGTAGGGACTCGCGTATCCAGAACCTGTTACTTCTGGAAAATGAGATTGGGAATCACAATAAGCCGCCTAAGCTTATCACGTTAGACGATTACCCACAATGAAAGCAAAGGTTCAAAATTTATCTAAATGGTGTTGATCCCAATCTGTGGGAATCAATCGTGACTGGTTATAGTATGCCGGTTGGTGCTGATGGCGTCAAACTTACTCTAGGCGGCATGACTGATAGCTAGAAGGTAAAGTATAATGCTGAGAAAAAGGTCTATGCTCTGTTGACTCAGTCGATACCTAAGGATATATTCCACCAATTTTCTGATAATAAGCAGGCAAGGCTCTAGAAAAACGATACGACAGGAATGCATCATTAAAAGCCCTAAAGGCGAAAGCTTTGAAGAAGGAGTTTGATAACTTCTCATCGATGGGCAAGGAGAGCTTGGATGATGTCATCGACCGATTCTACCATTTAATGAGTGAGTTGCACACTCATGGGGTTACAACGTCAATGGGAGATAAGGTCTCAAGCTTTGCCGATGGACTGCCAGAGAAGTGAGACTCGTTTGTGTCTAATTTGAGATAGAACAATTTACTAGCCAAATTAGACATAAATGACTTTATCCTGAAACTAAGGGAGGAGGAACTGAGGATGAAGTACAGGTCTCAGAAAGGATCTTATGATCAAAACCCGTCTCTGTATAATTCAACTTCCAACTCAAAAAGCTCAGGAGCACCACTTCAAACTGCTTTTGTGTCAAGTTCAGCAGCGCCTCCGCAAGCCTCTACTTCGGGATCTGAAACGTCTGGGTCATCTAGCACCCAATATATAGTACCTGAATCAAATGTGACGAAGTTGAAGACCGAGAATCTCGGGAATTTCACTGTGGAGGTTGCAAAGGAGCATATGGACCTCTTAGCTGCAGTTGTTCATTCTTATGATGGACTAGTTGCAGGAAAGATCGGAAATTGCCATATGGTTGATGAGGATTACGAGCAGGTGGACGAGAATGAATTGGAAAGAATGGATATTATATGGGCATTGGCTAGTGCTGCTGTCCGTAGAGCCAAAAAGTTTGTGAAGAAGACTGGACAGAAGTTGATAGCCACTAAGGATACTACTTTTGGTTTCGATAAAACCAAAGTTACCTGTTTCAACTGTGGAGAAAAGGGGCACTTCAAACATGAATGTGTGAAGCCCAAGAAGACAGGTAACGGTAATCCTTTCTCATCATTCAACCGTAAAGACAAACCCACAAGTGAAGTTGCATCATCAAGCAAAGATCCTAAAGCTCTGACTACACAAGATGACGAAGGTCAAGATTGGACCTTTCGTTTTGTTTCCTCGGGTGAGTCCAACATTGCAAATGTTGAGGTTTTGGATGATGACACTGCAAGTGAAGGTGATATAGTAGTTGAACTAGTAATGTCAGATCATGAAGATGCTGCTAATGTGGTCACTCACCTGAATGAAGAAGGTTCCAGAACAATCTGTTCAGAATCACCAACACCCAAACAGTCAAACTCTGCGAGGATGGCTGATTCAACCAAACCCTCTCAGGTAAGTACCATAGACCAACTTTTTGATAATCATGCTTGTACTGAATGTAATAAATTTAGAGATAGCATAGATTCAAAATTTGCTAGGTTATTAGATCACAATGATAGCTTAGTAAATGACTTGCAACTATGCACAAAGGCTAACCGAATTTTAAAACAAAATGAGCACAGTTACAAAGAGAAAATAGAGATTTTAAATAAACAACTAAGGGAAACCGAGGTTGTTGCTTTTAACCAAGCAAATGACATAAAGTTATATTTAAACTCCCTAGAAGAAACTAAGAAAGAAAAAGCAGTTTTGGAAGTCAAAGTAAACTCATTAAAACAAAAACTGCACAGTTGGACAAGTTCTTCTCATATAGGACAACACTTAGTGAGAGAACAAAACAATGGGGAGGGGTTGGGATACAAAGTGGTTCCACCACCACATGAGACAGTGTTAAATGCTAAATGTGGACCAGTAAATAACAACCTGTCAAGGATCATGTGGTGTCCACTCCTCTAGTTAGTGATCCAGATTCCACGAGTAAATCGGAGGAATCTATCACTAAACAGAAGGAGGCCACTTTTAAATCTAAAGGTAAGTTGCTTATTGTTAATTTGGATGAAATATTTGAAGAGGTTAAGATAAAGTCACGTTCAAACATGTCTAATTCTGAACCCAAAAAGACCAAACAAGTTAACCAATCACATGCACCATATCTTAGTCCAAATAAACAAAAGGTTAAAGATGCTAAACATGTTCAAACCATGAATTTTGTTAAAGAAGCTAAAACATCTAAACAAGAAGTATCAAAACCTAAACAACCTAAAGTTACACATGTGTCACATACTTCCCCACAGAAACCATTCCACCAACATGTTGAAAGTAGATCATGCTACAACTGTGGAAAGTATGGACACATCGCTTCTCATTGTCCTTACTACAGACACCAAGGAAGAAAGTTGAACTTCATGACACTAAACCAAGTTCTTCGAAACAGAGCTCTATTACTCCACCAAAAAGGATTAGTGAACATAAATTTCGAACTGTAAGTTAGTCGTCTGTTTATTACAAACAGGCCTTACACAAACTGACTTATGGAAGGAAAAATTAAGTTCTGTATCTGATAATAAGAACAAGAAGAAAACAGACCTGCCCACACCTTCTAATGGACAGTGGGTAGAATTTATGATGTGTGATGCCTCTGGGTCACCCAAGCCAGTTAAGGCTTGGGTCCCTAACCTAAACTAATCAGTTCCTTCAAATGTGCAGGGTGTCCGTTATAGTGCTTCTACAAATACCTGGATTGTTGATAGCGGCGCATCAAGGCACATGACTGGGAACTTGTCTCTCCTTTCAAACGTCAAACAAATTAAAGGAGGACACGTTTCGTTTGCTGGAAATAAAGGCGGCTACATCACAGCTCAAGGAGAAGTGGGAAACTAGAAAGTGAAGTTTGATAAGGTAAACTATGTTCAACAACTTCAAAATAACTTACTTTCTGTATCCCAAATCTGTGATAAAGGCGTTAAGGTAGTCTTTGACAACAAGAAGTGTTATGTGTTGAAGAAGGATTATGTAATCCCGGAGGACCAAGTCTTAATGTTAGCTTCAAGATATAATGATTTATATGTTTTGGATCTATCAAAGGCCTCCACAACTGATCATCAAGTACAATGCTTCTTGTCAAAGGCAACATGGCATAGGAGAATGGGACACATAAATCCCCGGAAGATGAACCACTTGATTTAGAATGATCTAGTGCGTGGAGTAAACATTCAGAACTTCCAACTACCGGATTTCTGTGTCGCTTTTAAGAAAGGAAAACAGAGCAAGAAGGCTCATAAGTCTAAAAAGGTTAATTCCATTGAGTTGCCTCTTGAGCTTCTACACATGGATCTGTTTGGTCCAGTCAGTACAAGGAGCATTGCTGGCGACCTGTCCTGCTATGTAGTTACAGATGATTACTCAAGATTGTCTTGGGTAATGTTTCTGAAATCAAAATCAGAGACATTTAAATCATTCAAAGAACTAGTAACTACATTAGAGTAACTCTACAAGCTGAAGGTACGACAAGTTCGCTCAGACAACGGTACTGAGTTCAAGAACCAATGGATGGAGGCATTCTGCAAAGAAAAAGGAATTGTGCACCAGTTCACATCTGCCTACACTCCTCAAATGAATGGAGTTGCTGAGAGAAAGAATCGCAGCCTGATAGAGACAGCCGGATGATGCTAGCAGACTCAAAACTGCCCATTCAATTCTGGAATGAGGCAGTTGCCAATGCATGTTACACTCTCAAGTCCTGGTGGTCAAGCGTCATGGTAAAACGTGTTACGAGTTACTACAACGACGTAAACCTAATCTAGAGTACCTTGAACCGTTTGGAGCACCATGTACTCTTCTAAAGAAAACTCAGTCAGGGAAGTTCAGCGAGAAGGCCGAAGAAGTAATCTTTCTAGGATACATCATACCGAATAAGAGAGTTTACAACAACTCAACGGGTCAAGCAGAAGTGTGGTGTAACGTCGACGTTCAGAGATACACCACCACCTTGGCGGGCAAAGGACCCGCATTCTTCTTTGATTATGATGGATTCTTTAAGTCCTTCAACATCCTTCTCTCCTCTCCTGAAGATGAGTTGGCAACCAAAATGATGTATATGTCTTAAACACACCGTCACAAGACACAACAACATTAGGTTCACAAGGTGAGTCTTCCAGTCATTCAGGGGGAGAATTGGAAGTAAGTGACTCTTCCTTAGATGATGAAGACGTGGAGAATGATCAGGTGGATCAGGAGGAACAGGTTGCTACTACTTCAAGTACACAAGCATCTGATGTTGATGCCTCTGACACTTCGGAACCTCACACTCCTACTGTCTCAGATACCAAACTTGCTGTTCACAATTTGGATCATGAGGTAGTAGTACCCACCACTCCTGGATCACGCTTAAATGTTTATCATCCTTTGGACAATGTCATTGGAGATGTAAGATCAGGAGTTCAGACAAGAAATAAACTATACTCAGCTGATTATGCCTCGGTAATGGAAAAGTAATATCTTCACAATGGTGCGTATCGATGTTTTGTGTCTCAATTTGAGCCAAAATATGTCAGTGAAGCACTAAACATGAGGCATGGGTGAGTGCCATGCAAGAAGAACTTCTTCAGTTCAAGAAGTTAGGTGTATGGTCACTGGTGGATAGACCTAAAGGTGCTAAGGTCATTGGCACCAAATGGGTCTTGAAATGCAAGAAAGATGACCAAGGGGTCATAATCAGAAACAAGGCTCTACTTGTAGTTCAAGGATTTCGACAAGTCGAGGGGATTGATTACAATGAAGTCTTTGCACCTGTGGCGAGAATGGAAGCAATCCGTATCTTCCTTGCCTATGCATCTTACATGAAGATTAAAGTATATCAACGGGATATAAATAGTGCATTTCTTCATGGTGAAATCTGGGAGACAGTGTATGTCAGTCAACCCGAAGGATTTGAGGATCCGTATCATCGGGACAAATTTTACAAACTAGACAAGGCTCTCTATGGGCTCCATCAAGCCCCAAGAGCATGGTATGAAAAACTCTCAACTCATCTTGTGAAACACGGATTTCATAGATGAGTGATTGACTGTACACTGTTCATCAATAAAAAAGATGTTGACTTACTGCTTGTTCAAATTTATGTTGATGACATAATCTTCGGTTCCAAAAAAGAAGAACTATGTAAAGAATTTGAAACAGTTATTAAAGCTGAGTTTGAGATGAGTGCCATGGGAGAGATGAAGTTCTTTCTCAGGTTACAGGTGGATCAGACACCAAAGGGCATATATCTACATCAGACCAAGTATGTAGGTGATATTCTAAGTCGGTTCGATATGGAGAATGATTCCGTAGCTGGGACTCCACTTGCTACAAACCATGACGTAGCACCCAACGAAAATAGTGATCTGGTGGATGCCACTATGTACCGAGGAATGATCAGATCCCTCATGTACCTCACTGCATCAAGACCTGATATCATGTACATGACGTGTCTTTGCTCCAGATATCAGGCAAAACCGAAAGTCAACCATCTCATAGGTGTCAAAAGGATATTTCATTATCTGAAGGATACTCCAACACTTGGATTGTGGTATCCTCATGATGATGTATTTGAGCTTACAGCGTACAGTGACTCGGATTATGGCGGCTGCAAAATGAACTACAAGTCAACTTCAGCAGGATATCAATTTTTTGGGAGACGATTAGTCATGTGGTAGTGTAAGAAGCAGATATCAGTTGCTCTGTCAACTTGTGAAGCTTAATACGTTGCTGCTGCAAGCTGCTGTTCACAAATATCTGGATTCAACAGCAAATACAGGACTACGGTTTGAAATTCTCTAACACTCCTATATTTGTTGATAATTCTGCTGCTATAGCCGTAACTAAAAATCCGGTCCAACATCCTAAGACCAAACACATCGGCATTAAATATCACTTTATACGTGATTGTTTTGAAAAGAATTTAATCGATGCTGTTAAAATTAATACGGATTTTTAATGCGCTGACCTCTACACAAAAGCTTTTAATAAACCATGTTTTTTATATCTGTTAGAGGTCAACGGCATTAAAAAGAAAAGTGAAGTGATTTCTGAAGAAGATAGTACTTAGTCCGACAAGTAGACGTAATCTTTATTTTTTATTTTATTTTATTTTATTTCATTTCTTCGCCTATTAAAAATATAAATGCAAAACATTTTCAGTTTTGGAATCTTAGGGGGAGAATAGGTTAAATTAGTATTAAATCAATTGTTTTACTTTTAGTACTAAAAAACAACAAGTGAGGAGGACAGTCTAGCTAATAGAAATGAGATCGTATCTGTGATACTGATTCAATGTCTATAGAAAATGATATAGTACACAGGAACAAAGAGTTTAGGACTTTAAAAGAATGAAATTGTTTAAGATGCAAAATTCGAAGTATAAGTCTGAGAAGTCTAAGCAACATAAAAGGAAAAATGATAGTAAAACTAGCTGCTACTAAGGTAACACGGAGAAAGTAGACCTAGAGGTTGCTAGACTATTAGATGATGTGTCGGTAGATTCAACACAATAGATAAGTAGACCTCGTTGGTGATTTCAAGTTCAAACTAAGTTGTTCAACAAGCTGTGGGTTATCATCTTATCCCTGGTTAACACAATCAACGAAGTTCCAGTAAGGGGTGACGAGCAAATAAACGCCACAAATGTGTGCGGATGACCATAAAATGAGCAAAGCACATGAAAAATGCAAAAAGCAATCAAGCCAATAACTTATGTTGTTGGTGCGATCTGTGCAAAAAGAATATAATTGCTCGAACAAGATGATAGGTTATGTGCCTCTCTGCTGTGTGGTGGCACTGACCTGAGGATAAGCATAACCTAAATATTTTGGAATTCATTGTTGTTTGCGTCTCTCTGCTATGCGGTGGCACTGACCTGAGGCTTAGCATCTCTTTGAAAGCTCTAGAATAGTTTCTTCTTGAATGCTACCCATAGACCACTCAAAAATCTCGTGAGGAACATTGATTACCATATAAGCGTGGGATCCACAAATGCTTGTTGAAATAATTAAACCTTAAATCATCACCAATGTGTGTCAAAAAACTATGTATGGATTTAAGAGGACAAGTATACTGACAATCATTGTGAGCTGCAACTCTTGAAAGTCAAAATCGCTGTGTGCATCTTGTAGTTCTAGTATGATTTCCTAAACTTGCTAATGACTTTGGATGAAAACAAGAATCTAGCATCAAAAGGCTTTTGTAAAATGTCCCAAATGATTTGATAAACCTGTATGATTCCATATTGAATCGCTCCATTTATGATCAAAGTAAGTAGACACTATACTATCCAAGGAACAATCTGGTAGATACTTATCTTAGGATTTCAACCTCACACAAAAAATACAAAAATATGGTATTAGTTTTGTTTTTTTTTCTAGTTGTTTAATTTAGTTACTTTCAGTTAATTTAGTAGGTAAATGCCGGACTACGCATCGGAAGTCAATCAAAGAATCACTCACTAAAAAGGTCACGTCTGAGGTGACCAACGGGATTTTCAAATGTAAAAGGGTCACGTCTGAGGTGACAAAGTTTTCTTGTTAAACAGATCACGTCTGAGGTGATCAACAATTTTTTAAGTTTAAATGGTCATGTTTGAGATGATAAATGGTTAAAATGACTCATCAATAAGTAAAAGGGCTAAGGTAAGAATGGTCATAAGGTCAACCTTATAAGCATGATCCATTCGCACGACTGGACCATGAGTATGGATCAGTCGTCCGATTGGAAAATACGTATGAGCCAATCGCACGACTGACCCACGCGCATGGATGAGACATGCGATTGGACCATAAGCATGAGTCAATTCACATGATTGGATCACAAGGATGAACCAATCGCATGAATGGAGGTTTCCGAATGAGATAGTCGCATGACTAAAACCTAGTCGCACGACTTAAGGTGACCGACTGTGCCAGCCGTACGACTGAGCCTCAGTCGCACGACTCAAGAGTGTGAATAGGGTAAGTCGCATGACTGGAGGAAACCCTAGTATAAATAGAGGGGGAGTCGGTTGTGTCGCTCATCACCCCAAATCGCCCCCAAATCGCACGATTGTATTGTTACGCTACCAAAATCTTGACTTATTGTTATAGACTGAGCACTATTGCTACTAATGATCTCGCTTGATTATACAGGTTATGTGCGGCATCATCCACTCAAAGAATCATCTAATCGTGCCCTAATCCGACGCGATTTAGCCCTAAACTGAACCGAAAATCAGTTCTTTAAATAACCCTTCAAACTAAGTAAATTGCTGGATCGGTAGACATCCGAGCGTGTTCTTGACGGAAGGAAACAGAACCAAAAACC
This sequence comes from Flaveria trinervia, assembly GCA_025506515.1. Taxonomy (NCBI): domain Eukaryota; kingdom Viridiplantae; phylum Streptophyta; class Magnoliopsida; order Asterales; family Asteraceae; genus Flaveria; species Flaveria trinervia. The sequence continues at coordinate 66,345,896 of CM046452.1, read as the reverse complement.
AAGAGACAAACAATAACACGAACTATAATAAAATGGTTTCATTGATAAAACCTAATGATTACAAGCTCGTTACAACATAAGAATCACGACTCTTGGCAAGGGGAGATCGAGCATGATATTTCCTCTCATCCGGCAGCACCTTGACCCCGAGCACAATCCTTCATCTCTTTACACAATGAAACTAGTATTTGTAGGCCTCAGCCTATATCAGATGCGTCTGGGCCCATTCGTGCGATTGGACCATGCGTATGGTTCAATTGTACGAGTGGACCATGCGTATGGTTTAATCGTACGACTGGACCATACTTATGGTTCAGTCTTATGAATGGCCCAATCGTATCTCTCAGTCACACGACTGGTCCATTAGCATGGCTCAGTAGTATGACTAAGTCTCATTCACATATGCTCCTGTGAATGACCTAGTTTTATATGTTTACAACATATCAGGTGTATTGCATTAAGCCTAGACTATTCGACAAGCGACGGACACACAATATATGACAATATATGCTCCAACAATAAGGATCAAGCCCATGCCTCAAACGCTGATGTCAACATCAAAAAGGCTGAATGGGCGGCTGTTTTGCTGAGATTCGAGCCATGCGCTCTGCACAAAAGCCTAATGTCTACACCAAGCTGTACAAAGTCAAGAAACACTTAAAGGTGTCAGGCAAAATCATCACATGGTCTTATTTTGAGGATCTGAATGTGTACGACATGAAGAGAGAAAAGGGCATAGAGTACTTTAGATTCCCACACGATCTAAAGACTCCCTGGTTTTGAGCTCAATCAGCTGGCACGCCTAAAGTTGCTATATGCTAATCCAAAGAAAATGTCAGGCTGGTTTGAGGCTGTATTGAGGAAAGAGTACCACACCAGGTGGGTTAACTTCAGACCTCAGCAACTGACGAGGTACATCAGACGGTCTGAAGTTGATCCCATTATTGGAAAGCCTAAGATAGTGCTGAAGTGGAGTCCTTCGCGCATAATGTCAAGAATCCCTCTAAGGGAAATGCCACAGGACTTCACTCCACACTTCAAGTGGTGGTACTACGATTGGAGAACAGGTGAAGCGGTTATAGTGTTACAAAAAGAGAGCCAAATGGATACTATCCGGGTATTTGACCCCATGTGGCTGGCCAACTTGTCTGCTGATGATGTTTATACGTATACAAGTGGCCACTATTCTATGATTCGCAAGACATTGTACAAGCCCTCCAGTTTCAAAATGTTATAAGACTCTTTTTTGCATTTGAGATACATTCCGGAGCTACAAGAGAGGAGAAGTACAAGAAGTTTGAAGAGCTAATGAAGAATGTTAGACAATGATTTAAACTAGGTCCAAGGGGGAGTTTGTAGATACATGTGTACCTAGTTTAGGAGCTTAATGTAAAATGTCTTTCATGTCTTACATATATGTAATTGAATGGGTATGAATGAAATACAATGTGTGGTTGATGCATATAATGTTTAATATTTCATTGGTTATTGTGTGATAACGCATATTGAACTAACTATATAGGTTTGTGGTTGCTTACATAATTCTTAGTCAATAATAATTGAACTAACGCATATTGAGCTTAATGTAAAATGTCTTTCCGTACCTAAACTGTCCTAACAGAGTGCATGATCGTTAGTGTCATCTGCTACCAGTAAATATAGGATCACTAGGTTATCTACAACCCTAGAGTGTAGGATCCTTAGTGATGTATGCTACTCGAATGTTATGACGCATTGCGATTCGGTTGGTTAGGGCACCTTTAACCTACCCACCATGATATTGTGAAACCCAAGATGACATAGATCTTGATGAACACTTCCTAATATATGAGGGCAATAGTAGTATATTGGTTAAAGTTTTTAGAGTTTTTGGTTATTACTCACCAGCAACATTGTTGTTAAGGTGTCTTAGCTTGTGATGCAGGAACGGGAGGTGCCGGGAGGCTCTAGTTAGGTCAATAAGACTTAGAAGGTGTTTGTTTTTTCTACAGGAAAATGTCTGCATTCTGTGGACCACATCTGCAGACATCTGCAGAAGAAGAGATGGACCAAATGTCTACAGTTTGCAAGAAAAAGACTGTTTGTTTTTTTAAAATCTGCAGGATGCTGAAATATTCTGTAATTATACTAAACCTATTTTTTAAAATTAAAAAATAACTTTAACATTAACATTTAAATAAAAGTCATACAAGTACATTATAATATAAATAAAAATCATACAACACTATAATAATATTCATAAAACCATACAAATACATTTTTAAATCGTTTATTCGACATTTTGCATTAACTGCTCAACAATTTCATCTCGTAACTGAGTCATATATTCCCGATATGATGCGGTACCATGTTCTTCAACATTAGTTTCATCAGCAACAACATGCATATCACAATTTTCAAGAACACATTTGGTTGATCGTATTATATAAAAAAGTTATCTCTAAGACCTTCTTTGCTTATAAAATTATGTAGCGCAAAACATGCAATTGTAATGTTCCTTTGTGTCTCCAACGGAAATGGTGCCATCCTCTTCAATATAGAGAACCGTTCTTTCAAGAGACCAAACGAATGCTCAATAACGTTTTGTAGTTTTGCATGTGCATGGTTAAATTTTTCTTTAATGGTCAATGCACGATTCCTACGAAAATCTCCAAGCCAATACCTAACATTACGATATAGAGAACCGTGCTTTCAAGAGACCAAACGAATGCTCAATAATGTTACATAGTTTTGCATGTGCATGGTTAAATTTTTCTTTATTGGTCAATGCACGATTCCTACGAAAATCTCCAAGCCAATACCTAACATTACGATATGGAGCCATAAATCCTATTGGTCCATTTGATCGATTTGCAGTACAAATGAAATGTTGAATTGTTCAATATCAAATACAAACAATATACAACAAAGATGAAGACGATTAAGAACAATCATAAATGAATCAAAGTAAGAACAATGAGAATCAATACATTCAATAATAACAAAGCACTTGATATTTCTGTGAATAAACTACTTACAAAGTTCTCTTGCAACAATGATAAACGATTATGGTTTTGCAAGGTTACCAAACAATGGAAATGATCATCTATATATAGAAGTCTTAGTTTCACAGACAATTTCACTGGTAGCAAAACTATGCTGCTGAAACTATAGTTTCACCCGGCAGAAACAACAGTTTCGCCAGGTGAACTAAAACAACTGACTTTGAGCGAAAGCGAAACTACAGTTTCGCTCACAGTTTCGCTGGACAACAAAACTAAACAAAATGAACTACATACATAAACTAACATTAGACCTATTATAAAGTAATATAAACATAAACTAATCTAAGGTGAGTCCAACCTATACTTGATCTTAAATACTCCCTTAGGTTGGATCTTACCACATTCACTTCTCTTGATTTGTCTGGCTAGCTCCAATCTCTCCTCTTGCATCTGATGTGTCTTTATCTGCTCCTGCAGCTTCTTCCTCAGGAGCCTCATCAACTGATTCACTCTGGTCACTTCCTACTTCATTAGCTCCCTCAGGACGAGCACTAGCTTGCTCAAACTACCTTGTTAAGTTCCTCACATCCATGTCCAATTCATCTTAAGCTCTAACCTTCTCTGCCAAATCCTTCACTTCTTTTTTGACGCCTCTAACCTTGTTAGCCACCGTCATGAATAGACTGGATTCTTTCTTTGTCTCCTCTCCTGCTCATGCTTTGATGGGATTTTCATAGAGAACCAGCAAGTCTTCATCGTAGAATCCAAACACTTCCATAGGATCAAACAATCTGAACTCAACACCACCTTTTACCCTGATCATAACCTCCCCCGTATTGTTATCATAAAACCACTTCTTGAAATTATGTAATGGCTGGGGAAGGGAATCTGACAATCTGACCCTGTTTACAGTCTTTGGGGGGTTCACCCTATGCACAATCCTTCCTTTTCCTATCTCCTAGTCCTTATCCTTATTTGACCTTCTTCTCTAAGCCTTTATGAACCCAAATGACTCAAAGTTGTCATTCATTCCATTCTTTATATTTTTTTCCAACAACGAGGCTCTTTCACTTAGATAAGCATTTAGTAATGGCAGCACAACCAGCCTTCTCAAGTCCCACTTAGGCAAGGTCTTGAATACCTTCCTCTTATGGAGATAAGATATGCATCCCCCTCTCCTCTTTATCAGAAACATTTTGAGGCTGGGGTTATACTTCCAACTTATGATCCTCTTATCAGCCTCAGATTTACTCAACCCTTCCAGATTTTGGAATAGGGGAGTTATCTCTTCAGCCCCTTTCTCCCTAGCAAACCAATCTTCTTTCTCTATTTCAAATACATCTCAGCACTATCACCCTTTTTGGCAACATAGGTTAGGGGTCTCTCATCAACCTCAAGTATTCTGGTTCAGAATCATAATCACCAGCTGCTCATCATCCTCCTCTTCATCAATCAGCCCCTTCTCAACAGTCTTCTCCACTTGTTCAATAGGATTCTCTCTCACCATTTCTTCACCAACCAAGTCTTTCTCAAAATCAAATTGAATATTCACAAACCCAGCCTCAACTACTCCTTCTATATTCTCCATATTCACAGTCTCTTTCCTTTCTCCAGATCCTCCTGCTTCATCAGCTGCTGCTCCAGATATGCCCTCTCCTGCCCGGGAAGATGTACCCACATTTAGAAATGAGTACTTGGTAGTGTCAGTAAATCATCTAACTCAGTCTAAGTTAGCTGATTGGGCAGGCCGGCTACAGCCTTCAGCTCATTCACCTCCTCAAACAGTCTTTTGATCAGCTTATTCTGGTCCACCAACATCTTGGTCATTCCTTCAATCACCTCATCCTTTTTCCTTTCCCTTATCTCTTGATTGGTAAAATTGTCTTTACCATGCTTAATTCATTGTCTAGAGATGCATTCAAATTTCTTATCACATCTTCATCCATACCAGTTCTCTCCTCCCTCCTCGAAGTCTCTATGAAAGATTAGTGCTTATGTTTAGTCCTTCTCTCGACTTCTTCCTCATCAGCTTTCTTCTTTGATCTCTTTTCTTTCTCAACCATAGCCTCCTCAACCATCTCATTTACATCCTCCTCGAAATCATAATCTTTTTACTTAGCATATCGTTTCCTCTTATTAACCGCATGAGCATGTTACACCCGTGTCCCCTCAGCCCTTTTATTTTCAGATTCATATACCCTCCTGATATGATTCCACCTTTCTGGTGGGTACATGTTCTCCCAGAGGTGTGTAATCTTTCCACTAAAATCGTGACGAATGGCGCAGCAGTCTGCGAAGATGCGAGTGTTCATTTGCGCTAGTCTTTTAACCTCCCCATGCCTTGGAATATTAGGGATAAGGTTATCAATAATCAGCTATAAGAATCAAGGATAAAGCAACCATTTATCCTTCTTTAATGCCATCATGTTCTCCGCTTTACAAGTAAAAATCAGTCTTGCTATGTTTGCCTCTCTCCCCTACACATATCAGCATTGCTTTTCCCCAATCTATATTAAGCCCATCTGATCCACCTTTACGATGATCTAAGCACATAATGAAGACATGAGCTATGTATCTCCATTCCTTATAAAGAAAGGATTTCTTAATCTCCTTCCTAGTACCAAAGGCGGTCCCTCATTTCCCATCAATCTGAATGCCTTAAATACCTCCTAGTCTAACAGAGTAACCTCCTCTCCTGTGTCTTCGTCTAACCTTAGCAGCCTCGATACAATCTTAGCAGTAATGATCTCCTCATTCTCCATCACTCTGGCTATGATCTGCTATGTATTGCCTCTTGTATCATACTCAGCCGTTCGCTAAAACTCTCTGATGTGAAGGTCATAAATAGTAGTAGAATGAGATATTGCGTAGCCTATAGGAGATCTCTGCAACTATCGTATGCAAACTCTAAAACAAGCTAATTTAGGGTGAGTATCATCCAATATGGCAATGATGTTGTTCCTCTCATCAAATTTCAGATTCACCATTTTAATATAAAAAACTGATGAAATGCGTGAGAATAGTATATTAAATAATAATATTAAAGAAAAATATGAAAAAGATAAAAATTACACAAAAACCAAATAAAATTCGCTAGGCGAAATTATAGTTTCGCAGAATGAAAGTTTTAGTTTCGTTGGACAAAACTATAGTTTCGGCAGCAATTAGTTATAGTTTCGCCATTAATTATTAATTAGTTATTAGTTTTGGCAACACAGTGAAATAGATTCAACTGGCCGAATTATAGTTTCGGTGTAGCGAAACTAAAGTTTGGTCAGCGAAACTGTTAAGTTCGCTCGGACAGCATAACTCCACAGTTTCACTGATAAACTATGAACTTTCGTTCAGTTCCGCTGGACTATCCAGTACTTTCGCAGTAAGAACTGCGAAGGTACCAAAGAGTCTCAATTAAATAAACCACAATGTTGTTAGAAACCTAGATTAAGCTAAGGTCCTGAGTTCGAAACTCACTTGTGAACAAGAAACAATGATCAAACAAGAATCAAACCGCTGCAAATCAAAATCGCCAAAGAAGTTGAGTTATGACTTTATATTGTGAAGTTGAGGTGATTGATTGGGTGAATGAGAGATAGGTTATGTTCATCAATATGTGTTGAGGAGTATTGGAAGAAAATCAAGCTTCAATGGCTCATATGGAGAACAAGGTTCCACCCATGGCTAGTGAGGTAAGAGATAGGTTATGTTCATCAATATGTGTTGAGGAAGTTGAAAGATATAGAGTCCATGCTCAACAATTGGCTGATAAAGTTAAAGACTATGATTTTGAATGAATCTCATGTAAGAGAACATAAATTATATCAAATAAAAATTAACTCTTTACAAAAGGATTTAGATAAAATAGTTTTAGAAAATTATTGTTTAAAGGCACAAGTTGAGCATTTGACAACTTCCCTAACTAAATCCATGGCTGATCATGGATCAACTGAAGTGAAACTTCAGAAGTTTCAACTTTCATCTCAGCAGTATGAGAAATTATTAAATTCTCATATTAAATCTAAGAATAGGTCTGAGTTGGGATATAATGCTATGGCACCTCCTATAAACAATAATTACACACCTTTTCCTGAATCAATGACAAAAAACTTGTCAAATCATTTTGTGCCAGGCACCAAGTTTGAATCAAATTCTAATTAACAAGATATTCATAATAATATTGAGGTGAATGAAACAGAGTCTTCTGAATCAGAAAAAATCAATCAAAAGGATTTAGAATTTGACTTGATAAGTGTGATGACCTGGATGATTTTGATGAACATGATGATGATCTATTGAACAAGGGTAAGAATTTTGTTTTTTAAACAAACATTTCAAAAGTGCTTGAAGAAACAAAGTTGCAATATCCTCTAAAACAAAGAAACATGCTAAAGACTATTTGCAAGAGAATAGCTCAGCTAAATGAAGGTCTTCAAAAACTACATCAGCAACAAAAACCTTCACATGAAGAAATTGAAAAATGTGCTTCTACTGAGGAAGACCACTCATATAGAAAAACGGAATGCTTCGGGAGAAATTCCTACAAAAGACATTAATTATTCTCCTGATGTCCAAACTGAGGAAGACCACTTAATACCCAATGATGTACAAGAAGAACAATTTGACTACTTCCTAAATTCACAATCTAGATTGGATCAGTCTGCAATAATGGATATGACTAACTTGGAATCATCTATTCTAGTTGAATCAACTCCATGAACAAGAATCCATAAGACTCATCCAGTCAACAACATCATTGGAGATCCTGCCAAAAGAACTACAAGAAGCCAAAGTGAAACAGCCAAAATCTGTCTTTTCATTTGTTTTCTTTCACAAGTGGTTCCTCCAAACATCACAGCTACTCTAGAGGACAACAACTAGATTAAAGCTTTGCAAGAAGAGCTTTAATAATTTAGAAATCAAAAAGTGTGGACTCTAGTTGATTTACCTGAAGGCCAACATCCAATTGGAACTAGATGGCTCTTCAAAAATAAACTAGATGATAGAGGTATAATTGTAAAAAACAAATCAAGGTTGATTGCAGAAGGATACACACAAGAAGAAGTAATAGACTATGATGAGGTTTTTGCACCAGTTGCAAGAATTGAAGGCATACGAGTATTTCTAGCATATGCATCATATAAGAAGTTCACTGTTTATCAAATGGATGTCAAGTGTGCCTTCCTATATGGGAAAATTGATGAAGAAGTTTATGTATCACAGCCTCCTGGATTTGAATATCCTCACTATCCACACAGGGTATACAAACTTGATAAAGCTTTGTATGGTCTGCACCAAGCATCAAGTGGTATGAAACACTATCATCTTTTTTGCTCAAACATGGATACAAAAAGGGAACTACTGATCAGACTCACTTTCTCAAACAAGAACATCAAGATCTCTTAGTTATTCAAATTATGTTGATGACATTATATTTGGATCAACTAACAATAGATTGTGTGTAAGTTTTGAAAAATTGATGAAATTGGAGTTTCAGATGAGTTCAATGGGAGAATTAACTTTCTTTCTTGTTCTACAAGTTCATCAAAAGACAGATGGGATATTCATCAATCAAGAAATACATACATCAAATATTGAAGAAGTACAACCTTACTGATGCATCTTCATACAAAACGCTAGCCTTAACAATTAAAAAGATTGTACCTGGTCCTACAGGAAAAACTATTGATCAAAGATTATATAGATCAATGATAGGATCACTTACGTATTTAACTGCCGTAGACCTGATATTATGTTGCTGTGTGTGTTTGTGCTAGGTACCAATCAGATCCAAAAGAGTCTTATTTGAATGCTGTGAAAAGAATCTTTAGATATCTCAAAGGAAAACCAAGACTTGGTCTTTGGTATTCAAAAGATGGTGATTTCACTCTCTACTCATACTCAAATAGTGACTATGGTGGATGTAACAACAACAGAAAATCCACAACTGGTGGATGTCAATTCATAGGATCAAGACTAGTTTCATGGCAGTGCAAGAAGCAAACAAATGTATCTGTATCGACAACTGAGGCTGAGTACATAGCTGCTTCAGCTGGTTGCTCTTAAGTCCTTTGGTTGCAACACCAATTGCTTGTTTATGGTTACAATTTCCTTCAAACTTAAATTTACATTGACAATTCAGCTGCTATGTTTATATTGCTAATCCTGTGCAACATAGTAAAACAAAGCATATTGAAATAAGATACTATTTTCTAAGAGATTGCTTAGAAAAAAGGTTTGATCAAGTTAGTCAAAGTGGATACAATAAAGCAGCTTGCTAATTTATTTACTAAAGCCTTTGATTCAGTTAGATTTAATTTTCTAATTGAGTCCCTGGGCATGAATAACTTAGATTAATCATAAAGAACAAACAAATAAAAGCATGTGTCTGTCCTTGTACATTGTCTTAATAATAAGATTTAGCATGACATATGTTTGGGAAATGATAGTATACTATGTTTGTGCTTCTACCTGAATTCTTCAATACTATTCAAATCTGATCTAGTTACTTGATATGTAAGTAGGTTTATCTTCAAGTGGAAACTACACTTAGTGCATGCCTTGCAAAGTGATTGTTTGTGGGAAACTTCATTTTAAGGATACAAAAAGTGAGTCATATTCTAATATGACCAAATCATTCATCTAAGAACACTATGTACCGATAGTTTATAATATCTATCTTTGCAAATCATAATCCCTCTGTTTTGTGTAAACAAAGGCCTGGGTGTATGATCACATGATTTACATTTGTAGCCAACTGGTGAAAACATTATGATCCTCATCATCCCTCTGTTTTGTGTAAACAAAGACCTGGGTTAAAGGCACCTTTGTTTTACGTGAGTAAAGACCTGGTGACCTGATGATGATCATATCTAAGCTCTCAAAAGAATCCTATGTGATCAACTGTATATTATTTCTAGAGCTTTTTCAACAATGCATTAATGAGATGTCCAATGCATCTCAAGATAGAACTTATAACTTAAAGTACATAGTTTGTAAGTATGAAAAAGTGATGATTTGATTCACAAATGGAGGACAAAGTTTAAGTTAATTAAATGTGAAGCCCATAACAGTTACTCTCGAATAAACATGACAACATGATAAACAACATGCCTAGTTGATACAATAATCTTGTATGGATTTAAGTGGACAAACATACTTGCAATTAGAACAAAGATCAGGTATCATTTCAATAAATTAACTCGTCAGGAAGATACTTAGTATTATAGTATGATCCCATTATATGTGTATATATGATTGTACATAGTCCTTATTTCAATTTTGATTACTTCAATTTCTTTTGGTTCTGACAGACATATGCCTTTCATGATATTCTTCTTAGAAATTTATGATAAATGC
>CM046452.1:66260559-66323059 GCA_025506515.1 Flaveria trinervia | reverse complement strand
TATACAAAGGATTTGGATCAACTTTAACAGGGCCAGCCTTAAAATGGCTACTCAATATACCTAACAATATGATTACTTCCTTTGCTCATTTAATTAACATGTTTAATAACCAGTTTTCTTGCAGCCGAACTTTAAAAAGCTAAAAGGTGACCTGTTGGATCAAGAAGAAGGCTAACGCAACTAAAACTAGATCACTTAAGTTATTTTGGTGCTGCATGCAAAGGCTTCCGAAGCTTATCATGGAACTTCTGAAGGTTGTAGAGTTCTTCCGAAGACAAGGAAAAGTCCAACTTCCGAAGACAGAACTCTACTTCCGATGACAAATGCATACTTTCGAAGTTCAAGACTTAGAAGGATAAAGTAAAGAACACTTCCGAAGTATGATGAAAAGAAAAGTCTCCAAGCCTTCGAAGAAGCAGCCTCTTCCGAAGTATAAAGTGGCTTCGGAAGTACTTACTCTTTCGAAGCCATTTATACTTCGGAAGATACTGCTATAACCAGTGGACACAAGTATGGTCTCTGAGACTCTGCTGCAGACTTTTGATATAGCATGGCTTCTTCCTAAAGAACCATGTTGTTGACCATACTTTATTCCACTGTTTACCTTTTCATGATAGTATAGTTGCCAACTTTAGTTGGTGACAAAAGGTAAGTCAGGGACATGTCCTGACTACCAAATCTCGGATAAGACTTTATCCGAGATACCTTAACTATAGTCTTGTAGTATAGGCTTTAGCTAAAGGATGCCAGCTGGTATCAAAGTATATCCGGTTGTACATAGTATTATATATAGGTTCTCCTTGTAACTCATAGTAGCAAGATTATCATCTGCTTGTAAGAGTCTTTGTATTTTGAGTTGAGAATCAATATATAAAATTATCTTGAAAATTATCTCTCTGTATTCTTAGTTACTTTTCATATTGTGATAAACTCTTATTGATTCTTACCCGAGTGTGATTCTAGGTGAGTTTGAGAGAAAACCTTTGTGTTTAAGTGACAAACACCGATCCTACAATTGGTATTAGAGCTACTCAGTCTCTTGATTGCGTGATCTAACCATACAAATCAACCTGTTTTCACTCCTTCTACTACATCCACTCACTCAATGGCCCTCAACAAATCTGAAGTAGAGATGGGGACGATGACCAAAGCACCCATCATCACCCCTGAAAACTTCAAGTCTTGGAGTAGAAGAATGGAAGGCTTCATTAGATACCAAGACAGCAAAATGTGGAACTCTATTTGTTGGATTCTATATGCCCAAGACACATAGAACATTGATACGGTTAGTATGTCATGATCCAAGTCGGGTTATACCCAATAACAAGCTTTGCAATTACAACAATTATTCAATTGATGATATGATCATGCAATTAATATAACACCAATTTAGAAAATGGGTTGTCTAAATAGTTGCATATAAGATGGAACAACTTATTAGGATATTTTTTCAAGAATATTACTTAGTGTTTTTTAAGTTAGTTAGATAACATTAAATAATAAAAGAGTGTATAAGTTATACAATTAGAAGTTAATTGTACAACTTATAAGAGACTAGTTTATAATAATGATTTGATAAGGTTTTGGGGGGGGGGGACTCTTATCTTAGAGCCCTTTTCGGCCGCCCCCCTCTCCTATGAGAGGTTCTTTTACCTTCTTGTAAACTACAAAACTTCATTACTAGTCCAACACTCAACCATCCCATCTCTTTCACACATGCAAATCAAAAATTAGAAGTTCCTATCTCTCTCTCAAGCTCTCGGGTTCCAGCAGCCTTTGCAGAGGTATTGGAGTCATTTGGTGTTCATCTCCCTAGCAAGAAGAGGTGTTTGCAAGTTAGCTTGGGGTATACAAGCTTGAGGGGTCCTTTCCTTGGAGGCTTGGCCGAGTTTTGAGCATCCATCCCATTCTTGGTCGATTTTAAGCTGTTGAATGGTAGTATTTCACAGCTCATTGTAGCTGTGATTTTATGTACATTTACATATGTTTCATAGCTTGTTTATTCACATATCATGATCCTTTGATTTTGGGTTTGTTTTATACATATATATGTCACCATAAGAACATGAAATTTCAGCTTTACAATCATGTTTCAAAATCATTTCCGCTGTGTTTTTTTTCAGAAAGTTTAAGATTAAACTTTGGTTTTATCTTCTAACAACACCCTTGAATGGAATCAAAAGCCGGTTATGTGGATAGCTTGCTTGTTCTTGTCCTTTAAAAATCGGTTTTAAGGATGTTTATTTCACTCATTAGAGGCTGTTTTGGTTGATTTAATTAACCCCATGTTTTTTCAAATTTATATCTTCATGCTTATGATTAAACTTTGAAAGATAGGAATGTCATTTGGTTGATATGTTTGGTTGTTGTTTCTTTGGACAAACAACCCTAATTTTCAGTTTATGTTGGCTGAAAATTTGGGTTTGATGGGGTTTATTTTGTTTATTGTATGATGTTGTATCTGTTCATTTGATAGCGCATAACCTAGCTTAGACCTTGTGTTGTTTGGTTTGAAAGAATGTATTTATTTGATTATATTCATTCAATTGGGTTGTAAAGTTTTGTGCTTGTAATTTATCTATTTATTCATTGGGATGTAATAATAGATTAGGAGTATTTTTCTTTTACTAAAAATATGTATTAGGATATATATTTTGTAAAAGAAGATGCTCGGGAAGGAAGCACAAAAGGTAGACACAAATGGACTTGAAGCATATGGATGCGACATCAAGTGGGAGATCCATGTAATCTCTATTTTGTATTTTTGGAAACCCTTAGCAAAGACCTAATGACCATACTTGTGATGGCAAACAAGTGTGGTCACAATAGTAGCTATGGTTATGCACATGTGGTTGTTTATATTATGCTTGTTTGATTGTGATTTTGTGAATGATTGTGTGATATTTGGATATGATATACAATCTTAATAAAATGATCTTAACAGCTAATATAAAAATGGTTCTTAATCATTAAGTGTTATAAATGGTTATTAAAAGGATTAATGATTTCATAATAAAATGGGTTTTATTAAAAGAACCATAGAGTACCAAGTATTTGTAAGCATGCAATTACAAGGTACATAGAGTTTTCAAAGTCTAGAATTAATGAAACTTTAAATTCTTTACCAACAAGTAACACCGTCCTTTTGCACAACACTTGAGTCATTTGGAAACTCTTAATGGGATAAAGGTCACCTAACCTTTAGAGGGAACTTGTGACTTAAGGTGGGGATACCACATTGGTGGGATAAAGGTCACCTAACCACTTATGTTGGTAAACTCACATGTGGGTGTAAGTAGGGTGTCTTGATTTGCAAACCATGTCAAATGGATCACCTATGATGTGGTTTCCAAATGGTGTTGATGGGATTAACATGTTGACTTTACATATGATGTTTCAAGTCGATCCCATATCTCTAGAAGTTGCAAATGTTGCAATCGTCAATTGTTGACCACCTTATTAATTTAAATCGTGGGATAAAGGTCACCTAACCACAATTTAAATGTAATGTTGGATTCTAGATTTTAATATAAAATGGCCATAAAAGGTATTTATATTAAAATAACAAATATCAAAAATACTAAAATTGATCTTTGTTAAAATTTGTAGATGGCCTCCAATAACCATGATAACAATGAAAATTCATCCGCGTCCGCCCAATCTGTCACACCCTCAATTTCACAAAACGGGTTAATACCGTTAGGCGCGTGACATACCAGGATCTTAGCCATTAGTTACACCAAACGACGCAATAATTACAAATATAATTTCTAAATGAATAAGGTTTCTTAAATTAGAATTAAATACGAAACATGAAAATAAGTGCGGAAGCATATAAACCATAATTTAAACGGTGCGAACACGCGCAACCAAACAAATAACTATATTTATAGAAAAATGTAGATTGTTCATTTGACTCTACGATGATAATGCAATGCGAGATGCTCCTATTCGTGCGCAGCTAAAGAACCTGAAAGAAACATGCTAAAGTGTCAACACAAGGTTGGTGAGTTCATAGGTTTATCAGAAAACAGTAAGTAAAAGTAATGAAATCCAGATTAAGTAATCAAAGCATATAAGTAGGTAGCTAGCCTACAACAAGTCACTATGTGTATGAATTTCACGACCGAGCTGACAGTAATAATATAATGAATGCCCCGGCTGTGAATACCAGACCACAACACTGTAAAACAGGCTAACCATTCACCCGTTGACCTCCAGTCAAGCTAGCGCGACTAGCCCGGGTGGGGTTTGTCAAACCCAGTAGATCTACTAACAATCACCTCGCTAGTACATATTAACGGTACGAAGAGGCGTAGTGGTATCACAATAGTAAACCAATATATGTAGTATTACCAATCTAAGTATTATATGTTTATGAAAACAACATGCTTCTCCCCCCCAAAATGAGACTATAATATGAAAGTGGGGCTGAGAACTCACCTTAAATGCACAACAACAAAATAATGTAGCACAAGAGATTTCGGTCTCCTATTAACCTGAATTTTATTTAATATATAATTAATATTAATACTAATATTTGGTCGTACGGTTCGTGTTCTCGGTTCGGTATAGTGCAGACTATCGATATTTCCCCCGTTCATAAGCAATTACACTCAATCACTAATCCACTTCCAATATTTAAAACTTACTTGTTATGTATAGACAATATTGTTCTATGTTGCAACTTGTGACTTTAATTTCAAGAGACCACACATTTAAACATATAACCAACACTCACATTAATAAATACACATGAATATAACCACACCCAAACCATCGCATAACATCATCTAAATGCATGCGCACACTTAATATAGCAGAAAATACATTAGCAAAACTTACACATACATCATGCATAACACACACACAAGCCCATGCCCCCCCCCCACATGCATATGCAAAGGATACACACCATTCATACTGCAGACTTCACATGCAAAGAACACACACACACATACTTTCAGAAGCCACACACCCAACATACCTATTTCTTCCATGTACACGCACACATACATACAAACAGCAGGTTTCACCCGAGGCACCATACACACCTCAAGAACACACATAATACATAACAATACAAACACGTGTTCGCAGGAAGGGACTACATACATAAGCAGCAACATACTCATGATGATCATGCACACCCGAACACATGAAACACAAGTCGATGCTAATGAACCGGGCCAAAGTTGCACCCAATGACACACCCATCACCCGAACCCATGAGCACCCAAACATCATACAAACATGACTATATACGGTCGCACAAAATATGCATACCCAGAACATTTCTATACATACGCAAAATACACATACATACAAACTGCAGAAAGTACATACATATATACATATACGCACGACCACATACACCCATATACACACTTGTATCATACACACCGGAACACATACACACCTAAATACAACCGAAACACGCACAAACACAATGACCTGAAACCGGGCACCACAATGAACACGAATTATGAACGGAGGAGAATCGTACTCGAAACCAAACAACATTAACGATGAAGGAAAGAATCATACCTAACGGGTTGTTTTGGTTGTCGATCAAAACTTTCGGAACGATGTCGATGCCAAGAGCTCGCGATCGCAAGCGATGGAGAGGTCGAAGGCGTCCGGCCGCGGGGGAGGGTTGTCGCCCGTCGGAATATTGCCGTGGAGGAGGCTGCTTTCAAGAGGTGCACAGCTGCTAGGGTTGTGAAAGGTATGAAGCCAAGAGGGAGAGGTGAATGGAGTTGGTTACGGGGGTGAGGGATATTTGAATGCACCATCTTTGCAACTTGGCATCATTAGTCCCTTCACTAGATCTAATTAACATTTTATGTTAATTACTTTTAGTTAGTAACTATAGTATATAATGTTAGATGGTTTTTTTTAATTCTTTTATTTAATTATAAAAACAACATTGGTTAATCATAGCATAACGTAGAGAGGTTAGATAGCGATAAATGTGTTAACCCGAAAAACGGGGGTCAGGGTGTCCATCATCCCCTTGTCGAAGGAATTTTCGTCCCGAAAATTAGAACATCAGTTTCAGCAAAGAATGCGAGATTCCCTAATTTGTAATGTATGTGGAATAGGGTTCATAAGAATTTGAAATAAACCCAAAAGAAAGAATTATGGAGGTTTCGCGAGAGTTGTGACATCACCCCCTTGTTGAAGGGAATTTCGTCTCGAATTGAAAGAAAAAATGGGTACCTTAGGAAGTAGATGCCTGATCTTTGAACAGTTGTGGGTATTTCTTCTTCATTTGATCTCGCGTTCCCAGGTAAATTCTGGTCCACGTTTTGAATTCCACCTAACGCGCACAATGGGAATCTTGCTATGCTTTAGGGTTTTGACTTCTCGATCCATAATCTCAACTGGTTTTTCAATGAAACAAAGCTGTTCATCAATTTCCAATTCTTCTAATGGCACGATGAGTGAGTCATCAGATAGACACGTCCTCAGGTTAGACACGTGAAACACGTTATGTATTCCACTGAGCTTTTCAGGTATTCATTGATAGGCTACTGAACCAACCCGTTTGACAATCTCAAACGGTCCAACGTACCTAGGGTTTAGTTTACCATGCCTTCCAAAGCGTACCACTACTTTCCAGGGTGAGACTTTCAAGAGTACTTTATCACCAATCTGAAACTCCAACGGCTTACGACGTTTATCAGCATAACTCTTCTGTCGGTCACGTGCTGCTGCCATACGGTTACGTATTTGCACAATCTTCTCAGTCGTCTCGTGCACAAGCTCAGGACCTGTAAGTTGGCTTTCTCCACCTTCTGCCCAACAAATAGGTGATCGGCACTTACGCCCATATAGTGCCTCGAAGGGTGCGGCTTTTATTGATGTGTGATAACTGTTATTGTAAGAGAACTCAACAATGGTAAATGAGTTTCCCAGTTGCTGCCAAAATCAATCACACAAGCACGTTACATATCTTCTAGTGTCTGGATCGTACGCTCACTCTGGCCATCGGTTTGCGGATGATACGCAGTGCTCATGTCCACCGCGTTCCCAATGATGGTTGTAAAGATCGCCAGAAATGAGAAGTGAACCGAGCATCACGATCAGATATGATAGATACCGGTACACCATGCCGGGAGACTATTTCTCTTAGGTAAATTCGTGTCAACTTATCTAGTCGATCAGTCTCTCGGATTGCTAGAAAGTGAGCGGATTTTGTTAAGCGATCTACTATAACCCAAATGGTATCGCATCCGCTGGGAGTCCTGGGTAACTTTGTGACAAAGTCCATCGAGATCTGTTCCCATTTCCACACTGGAAGTTTGGGTTGCTGAAGTAAACCGGATGGTCTCTGATATTCCACCTTAACTTTGGAGCAAGTTAAACACTTGCTTACATTGGTGGCAATCTCAGCTTTCATGTTTCGGCCACCAATAACATTCCTTCAAATCATGGTACATCTTATCTGAGCCTGGATGGATTGAGTAGCGTGACTTATGAGCTTCACCCATTACTAGCTCTCGTAAATTCCCATACTGTGGTACCCAGATCCGTTCCATGAAATAACAATTCCATCAGTCTTGGTCTCTAGCTGTTTCTCCATGCCTCACATGGATTCCGCCTTTAGATTCTCAATTTCCAAGGCTTCAGATTGGGCAACCTTGATTTGCTCTGGCAGATCGGAGTGAATGGTCATTTGCAGTGCGCGTACTCGATGAGGCTTAGTGTTTTCCTTTCGGCTCAGGGCGTCGACTACCACATTAGCCTTCCCTGGATGGTACTTAATGGCACAGTCATAGTCGTTGAGCAGTTCTAGCCATCGTCGTTGCCGCATATTCAACTCCTTTTGATCGTATATGTGCTGGATGCTCTTGTGGTCTGTATAGATCGTGCACTTAGTTCCATATAAGTAATGCCTCCAGATCTTCAAGGTAACACCACAGCTCCTAGTTCCAGATCATGCGTGGTATAGTTCTTCTCATGCACCTTGAGTTGCCTAGATGCATAAGCTATGACATTGTTGCGTTGCATCAGTACACATCCCAAACCCTAGATGGATGCATCACAATAAACAACAAAGTCATCCGTTCCTTATGGTAATGTTAGGATCGCACTGCAGAGTTTGTCCTTAAGTGTCTGAAATGCTGATTCCTCTTGACTGCCCCATTTAAGATGGTTCCCTTGTGGGTCAAGGCAGTTAGAGGTTGTGCTAACTTTGAGAATCCCTCGATAAATCGCCTATAGTAACCTGCCAAACCAAGGAATTGTCGCACCTCAGTAGGCGTTTTCGGTGCCGACCAATCCTTGATAGCTTCAATCTTTGAAGGATCTACATGTATACCCTTTTCGTTCACCACATGACCAAGAAACTGCACTTCTCGTATCCAGAAGTCACATTTTGAGAACTTTGCATACAATTGTTCATTGTTCAACAATTCTAGGATGATCCTCAGATGTTCCTCATGATCTTCCTTATTCTGAGAATAGATTAGTATGTCATCAATAAAGACAATGACAAACTTATCCAATAAGGTTTGCAAACACGGTTCATGAGGTCCATGAAAACTGCGGGGCATTGGTTAATCCAAAAGGCATTACTGCAACTCATAGTGCCCATAACGAGTTCTGAATGCGTCTTCGAGATGTCTTCCTCTCGAACTCGTAGCTGATGATACCTGATCTCAGATCAATCTTGGAATAGTAGCTTGATCTTGCAACTGGTCAAACATGTCATCAATGCGTGGAAGTGATATCTATTCTTATGATTGTCACCTGTTCAGCTCTCGGTAGTCAATACACATTCTGAAGGTTCCATCTTTCTTCTTCACGAAAAGCACTGGAGCTCCCCAGGGAGGGGAAGAGCTGGGACATATAAATCCCTTGTCTAGCAATTCCTGCAATTGCTTGGAAACTCTTGTAGTTCGTTCGTGCTAAACGTTACGCGCCCGAGCGATCGGAGCTGCTCCAGGTGCTAACTCAATCTGGAATTCTACCTGCCTGTGTGGAGGAAGGCCAGGTAAGCCCTCGGGGAATACCTCAGGAAAATCTCTAACAATCGGAATGTCTTCTATTCGTTTCTCCTCTGTAATCTTTTCAGTAACTAGGGCTAAAATCGCCGAATGCCCTTTCCTCAACCACTTCTGTGCTTTCATATATGAGATAATGTCAACCACTGCACCGCTCTTGTCGCCTTCCACAGTGAGTATCTTTCCATCAGGCAAAGGCAGTCGAACGAGTTTCTCACTACAAATGACTTCGGCTTGGTTCTTAGACAACCAATCCATGCCAACAACAACATCAAAGCTACCGAGTGTAATTGATAGAAGGTCAATATCAAAATCATGCCCAAATAGACTAATCTTACAACCCTTGTATATGCGAGAAGACTCGATGATCTTACCGTTTGCTATTTCTACTGTATAATTCGTATCTAGGGCTACAGAATTATCATCTAGCAATCGACTGAATTTGTGCGAAATGAAACTCCTATCAGCACTAGAATCAAATAGCACAGAGGCAAAAAAACCATTGATAGGAAATTTACCAGTTACAGTAGAAGGATCATTACGAGCCTCACCTGATCCAATGATAAAAGCTCTCCCCTTGGCTCCACCATTACCGTTGCCCCTGTCATTTCCGTTGTTGTTGCCAGGGCGGTTATCAGCACCATTGTTACCATTCCTTTTTAGTTTCGGACATTCCCTCCTCCTATAGTGACCAGATTGTCCACATTCATAACACCCAGGCTGTTTGTAGTTCTGTTGTGGTTGTTGTTTAGGTGCTTTTACTGAAAGGTTCACCCTGCAATTCTTGGCAACATGTCCAAAACCTTCCACATCTCTCACAAGTGTTCTTCGTGCACTGCCCGTTGTGATGAAACTTGCATTTGTTGCATTTTGGAGGTTACCATGGTAGCCGCCAAAACTACCTGAATCTTGATAGGTTGGGGTTGGTTGAATCTCTTGCTGTGTTGTTGCAGTGGAGTGGAAGATGAAGATTGTTTTCCATTGGTAGAAGGTTCCCATTTCCTCTTGTTGTCATTAGAACTGCTTGTAGCACCACGCGGGGCAGTTTGCCCTGCATGATGGCTTGGTCGGTCAGCTTGTAGGCCAATTGGATAGCCTCCTGAATAGTAGTTGGTCTAGCGTGGTGACCATGCTTTGTATCTCCGGTACCAGTCCATCGATGTATCTCTCAACTCGTTTGTAAGCCGGATTGATCATGGTAGGGCATAAGAGTAGCCAACTCGTGAGAACGAATTGTGTAAGCTTTAATCAAACCAACCATCCTCAGTTCCAAAATTCAGTTTCTAATTTTTGTACTTCATCCCTGGAACAGTATTCCTCCTTCAATAAGTTTTTGAAATCTGCCCAGGTTGTAGCATTTGCAGTCTCAACGCCCAACATTTGAACTTGTGCGTTTCCACCAGCTCAGTGCGGCACCGTCTATCGTGCCGGTAGCATACTTCACTCTACTCTTAGCAGGGCAGTTGCAAATCTCAAACACTGACTCCAATTTCTCAAACCAACGGAGTAGTCCCACTGCTCCTTCAGTCCCTTGAATGGGTTTGGCTTGCAGTCCATGAAGGACTTGAAGGTGCATGCTCTTTGTCCGACTGGATTGGCATGTGGATTGAGATTAGGATTTGCAAGAGCATCAGCCACATGCTGATTGATTAGGGCTGCCAGTTCAGCTGGGGTCATGTTGATGGTGCCACGACCGCGTCCGCGTCCTCGGCCAATTCCAGACATTCTTGCAATCACAACATACAAAATAAGCATATGCACATATCTACTTCATTTAAGTACAAGTAATTTAAAAGAATTTAGCACACACACACTAAAAGTTCAAATAATAATTTCTGATCAAATAAATTGTAAGTACGTTTACAATAAATCAAACCGAATACTAAATTCAAAACATCAGTTGGATGGAAAACCCTCCCATCTAGATGTGAAACAGAACAGAAGTCCCATGGATAAATAATAATAAAAATAAATAGACGAGGAAATCAATAGAAGTCGATGGATCCAATGGATAGAAACTTTCATGCGGGTGGAGATGAAGGATTACTTCATATCCTTAGTGAAGTTTTATACGATTGAGGCTCTCGTGTCCCCAAAGTATAGAATTAAAACTTTGTACTGACTATGACTGTTATCATCAGACAGGATTCGCAAGACTTCTCATGCACGACCAATTACAATTACGTGTGCACCCGTGATGGCATTTGCTTTGCATGATCACCCTTGTTCCTCTTATCCGAGCTAACATACATTTCAAGTACAGAGGGTTATTAATGATAGAGGTATCAAGGATTAGTTATTATCCAAGGTTAATTAGCCAACTTGTACGAAGGAATTGATTGAAGAAATATTCCTTGGGCAAGAAATACTCGATGCGCTCAGGTCAAATAGGTAAATAGCATTGTCGTAAGTAAACTTTGATAAGTTGTCTCGTAATGTGTATGGTAGCCACCAGTACAGCCATTACCTGTTCCATAAGACAGAGAAGTGGCAAGGTAGGTAAAGAAGGATTAGCAGGCGCAACTCTCGTCTGCGAAACGCATTCAACAGGAGGCAGAACATGCTCCTAATGAACCATCCAAGTTAGGTACCAATAGTATTGTAATCCAATTCCGAGAGGTATAATATAAAAGGTAAGGTACGAAATTCGTAAATAGTCTTCTCGTGACTCATAGCAACTTAGAGTCACTCGTACGATGAAACAGAAGTAACAGTGGGAAAATCAGATGAAGTGGTTTTTTTTTCCATAAGCATAGAATGAAGAGATGATTATGCCATTCTTGCAGCCGAACGCTCACAGGAATATGCCATATCAGGCATATCCCAAGCAAGTATAGCAATTTAGATCAACATAAACTAATAAAGCTAAACGTGTCTATATGCATGTAACTAAGGCATCAGGCTATAGTCTAAATGCAACGCATATTTAATTTAGTTCGCTATAACCATTGGCTCTGATACCAATCTGTCACACCCTAAATTTCCACAAACGGGGTAATACCGTTAGGCGCGTGACATACCAGGATCTTAGCCATTAGTTACACCAAACGACACAATAATTACAAAATATAATTTCTAATTGAATAAGGTTTCTTAAAATTAGAATTAAATACGAAACATGAAATAAGTGCGGAAGCATATAAACCATATTTAAACGGCGCGACACGCGCAAACCAAATAACTATAATTTATCGAAAAGTAGATTGTTCATTTGACTCTACGATGATAAATGCAATGCGAGATGCTCCTATTCGTGCGCAGCTTAAGACTTGAAAGAAACACGCTAAAGTGTCCACACAAGGTTGGTGAGTTCATAGTTTATCAGAAAACAGTAAGTACAAGTAATGAAATCCAGATTAAGTAATCAAAGCATATAGTAGGTAGCTAGCCTACAACAAGTCACTATGTGTATGAATTTTGCGACCGAGCTGACAGTAATAATATAATGAATGCCCCGGCTGTGAATCCAGACCACAACACTGTAAAACAGGCTAACCATTCACCCGTTGACCTCCAGTCAAGCTAGCGCGACTAGCCCGGGTGGAGTTTGTCAAACCCAGTAGATCTACTAACGATCACCTCGCTAGTAACATATAACGGTCCGAAGAGGCGTAGTGGTATCACAATAGTAAACCAATATATGTAGTATTACCATCTAAGTATTATATGTTTATGAAAACAACATGCTTCTCCCCCCCAAAATGAGAGTATAATATGAAAGTGGGGCTGAGAACTCACCTTAAGCACAGCAACAATAATGTAGCACAGAGATTTCGGTCTCCTATTAACCTGATTTTATTTAATATATAATTAATATTAAATACATAATAATGGTCGTAGACGGTTTCGTGTTCAGAGATTTTGGTCTCCAGTCAAGAAGCACACACCCCAACATACCTATTTCTTCCATGTACACGCACACATACATACAAACTGCAGGTTTCACCCGAGGCACACCATACACACCTCAAGAACACACATAATACATAACAATACAAACACGTGTTTGCAGGAAGGGACTACATACATAAAGCAGCACATACTCATGATGATCATGCACCCCAACACATGAAACACAAGTCGATGCCAATGAACCGGGGCCAAGTTGCACCCAATGACACACCCGATCACCCGAACCATGAGCACCCAAACATCATACAAACATGACTATATATGGTCGCACAATATTCATACCCAGAACATTTCTATACATACGCAAAATACACATACATACAAACTGCAGAAAGTACATACATATATACATGTACGCATGACCACATACACCCATATACACACTTGTATCATACACACCGGAACACATACACACCTAATACAACCGAAACACGCACAAACACAATGACCCGAAACCGGGCACCACAATGACACGAATTATGAACGAGGAGAACCGTACTCGAAACCAAACAACATTGAACGATGAAGGAAAGAATCATACCTAACGGGTTGTTTTGGTTGTCGATCGAAACTGTCGGGAACGATGTCGATTGCCAAGAGCTCGCGGTGCAAGCGATGGAGAGGTCGAAGGCGTCCGGCCGTGGGGGAAGGGTTGTCGCCCGTCGGAATATTTGCCATGGAGGAGGCTGCTTTCAAGAGGTGCACGGCTGCTAGGGTTGTGAAAGGTATGAAGCCAAGAGGGAGAGGTGAATGGAGTTGGTTACGAGGGTGAGGATATTTGAATGCACCATCTTTGCAACTTGGCATCATTAGTCCCTTCACTAGATCTAATTAACATTTTTTGTTAATTACTTTTAGTTAGTAACTATATGTATATAATGTTTAGATGGTTTTTTATAATTCTTTTATTTAATTATAAAAACAACATTGGTTAATCATAGCATAACGTAGAGAGCTTAGATAGAGATAAATGTGTTAACCCGGAAAACACGGGGTGTCACACAATCACTACGAGCGATTCTCCAAAAGAAACGTCTAAATCATAACAATTTCATTGATTGGTATCAAAACTTGAGAATCGTTCTCAAGAAAGAAAGACGATCATATATTTTAGACGACCCTATCCCCGATCAACCTACTGAGGATGATGAGGAGGCCTATAACGATTGGCTGAAGTACACTGAGGACTCCGTCCGAGTGTCTTATCTCATGCTGCCGAGCATGACTCCGGATCTCCAAAAGGAGTATGAACATCACAGAGCTTATGACATGATAACCCAGCTGAAGGAAATGTTCCAACAGCAAGCAAGGGTTGAGCGCTTCGAAACGGTTCGAGCACTCCATGCATGTCGTATGGACGACAACCAATGGTTTCATCTTATGTACTTAAGATGAAAAGCCACATTGACCGCCTCGAAAGGCTTAATTGTCCTGTCTTGAAGGAATTGGCCACGGATTTGATCCTCAATGGCCTTACCAAGAAGTTTGAGACATTCGTGTTGAATTACAACATGAATGCTTGGGACAAAAGCATTGGTGAGCTTCACTCGATGCTAAAAACGGCCGAGGCGGCCATGGGTAAAAGCGTTTTACCCGTTCTCACCATTAATGAAGGTGGGAACAAGAAGAGGCCTCGTCCCACACCCAAGGAAAAGGTTGCGAAGGGCAAGGGACCCGTATGGGGAAAGGGGAAAGGGGTGGTAAGGGTGCCACCCAAACCACAGGAGAAGAAGCAAAAGGTTGCTACTAATGACCCATGCTTCAAGTGTGGGGAGATTGGACATTGGGCAAGAAATTGTCCTGTCCATCTCCAAGAGTTGAAAGCAAAGAGGGATGCTGGGCAAACCTCAGGTACAATATACATGATCCATATTGATTTAAACATGACATCCTCTAACACATGGGTATTAGATACCGGATGTGGAACTCACATTTGCAATTTGTTGCAGGGGTTCAAAAGAAGTAGTAACTTCATCAAAGGGGATGTTAGCCTCTACATGGGCAATGGGGCTAAAGTTCAAGTTGAAGCCCGTGGTGACTACATCTTGAAACTTCCAAATGGTTTGGAAGTAATTTTAAACAATGTTTTGTATGCTCCTAGTTTGACTAGGAATATTATTTCTGTAGCCCTATTAAAACAATTTGGATATGTATTATCATTTCTTGAAAAAGATATTCATGTTTCTTTAAATGATATGTTCAACTTTAAAGCTATTCCCATTAATGGTACTTATGAATTGGTTCATGAAAATACTTTAAATAGTTCATTGTACCAAACTAGCACCAAGAAACTCAAGTTGGATTTGAGTGATACCTATCTTTGGCATTATCGTCTTGGTCATATAAACAAGAAACGTATATGACCAAGAAAAGGACCACACTTCAAAAGAATGGTCTTTTAAAAACAAATGAATGTGATTCATTTGATGTATGTGAATCTTGTTTACAAGGTAAAATGACTAAGGCATCCTTTAGTGGGACTAATGAAAGGGCAAAAGATTTTTTAGGAATCATACATTCGGATGTATGTGGTCCTTTTAAGCCAATGACTAGGAATGGTGAAAGATACTTCATTACCTTTACCGATGATTATAGTCGCTATGGGTATGTGTACCTGTTAAGACACAAAGATAAAGGTTTTGAAATGTTCAAGATCTTTCAAAATGAAGTACAAAATCAACTCAACAAGTCGATTAAAGTTCTCCCCACCGATAGAGGAGGTGAATTCCTAAGTGATGCTTTTCAAGATCATCTTAGGAATTGTGGGATTGTCTCACAACTCACTCCACCTGGAACACCACAACATAATGGTGTGTCTGAGAGGAGGAATCGAACCTTATTGGATATGGTTCGATCTATGATGGCTAGAAGCACATTACCTCTATCATTTTGGGGTTTCGCTTTGCTCTCCGCGGCCCGTATTCTAAATATGGCCCCAACCAAAAAGGTGGAAAGGACACCCTTTGAAATATGGCATGGAAGAGTTCCATCCCTATCATATTTAAGGGTCTAGGGTTATGAGGCTTATGTTAAGACTCCACCCCAAACAAATTGGAAGTCCGATCCACCAAGTGCATCTTTGTTGGATATCCTAGAGATTCTATGGGATATTATTTCTATGATCCACTGGAACAAAAGGTGTTTGTTGCTAGAAAGGGTGAGTTCTTAGAAGCAAAGTTCCTTATGGAAGGAACTAGCAGTAGAACAGTGGATCTTGAGGAGGATCAAGAACCACAACCCGATGCACGTTTGGGTGAAACTAGCACTCAACATGAGGATGTTGAAGATGATCAAGTAGTTGATCAATACACACAAAATGTTCGCAGAAGTGGTAGAACTAGTAATCCGCCTGAAAGATACGGATTTTTCATGGATGGATGCTATGTGGTAGATTCAGATGAACCAACCACATACCATGATGCAGTGTCCAATTCGGATTGCAACAAATGGCTCGAGGCCATGAGCATTAAGATGCAATCCATGCATGACAATCAAGTATGGGACTGGTTGTACCACCTCTTAACTACAAAGTAGTTGGAAGCAAGTGGGTTTTCAAGAAGAAAATCGATATGCACGGAAACTTGGATACTTATAAGGCTAGACTTGTAGCAAAGGATTTCACTCAAACTCAAGGGGTTGATTATGATCAAACCTTCTCACCTGTTGCGATGCTAAAGTCTATAAGGATATTGTTTGCCATAGCTGCTCATTATGATTATGAGATTTGGCAAATGGATGTCAAAACTGCTTTCCTAAATGGATATCTTGAGGAAGATGTCTATATGGTTCAGCCTGAAAGTTTTGTCGATCCAAAACATCCTGATAAAGTATGCAAGTTAAAGAAATCAATCTATAGATTGAAACAAGCATCGAGAAGTTGGAATCACCGTTTTGATGAAGAAATAATTAAATTCGGATTCATCAAGAACGCTGACGAAGCTTGTGTATATAAGAAAGCTAGTGGGAGCATCATCACTTTCCTAGTATTGTATGTTGATGACATACTACTATTTGGACATTCCAACCTTGGAAGGTGTAAAACCCTAGCTTGGAAGTTGTTTTTCCATCAAGGATCTTGGTGAAGCCGCCTATATTCTAGGAATGAAGATCTATAGGGATAGATCAAGGCGGTTGATTGGTTTAAATCAAAGTGCATACATTGATAAAATCTTGAAAAGGTTCAAGATGGAGAACTGTAAGAAAGGTACGGTACCTATTCAAAGAGGAACGATATTGAGTACGACTCAATGCCCTAGCTCAAAGGATGAGCAAGATAAAATGAAGGCAATCCCATACGCATCTGCTATTGGATCCATCATGTATGCAATGATATGCACTCGACCGGACGTGTCATGCTCCTTAAGCATGACAAGCCGATACCAGCAAAATCCTGGAAACAGTCATTGGATGGCTGTTATGAACATACTTAAGTACCTAAGGAGGACAAAAGACATGTTCCTAATCTATGGATCTGGTGATGAGGAACTCGTTGTAAAAGGTTACACGGATGCGAGTTTCCAAACCGATCGTGATGATTCAAGGCCACAATCAGGATATATTTTCATTCTGAATGGAGGAGCGGTCTCTTGGAAGAGCTCCAAACAGGATGTGGTGGCTCTATCAACTACAGAATCAGAATACGTCGCCGCCTCATTGGCAGCTCAAGAAGCTACATGGTTGAAGAAATTCATTGCCGATCTAGGGTTTGTCCCTTCCATTCAGGACCCCCTAGAGATCTTTTGTGATAACGAGGGTGCGATTGCCCAAATCAAGGAACCTCGTGCCATCAAAAGACTAGGCACATTGAGCGGAGATTCAACTACATACGAGATGAAGTTGAAAAGGGAAAGATATGTATACGCAAAGTTCACACGGATCAAAACATTGCAGATCCTCTACGAAGCTCCTTGAAAAGGCAAAGCATGAAGGTCATACTTGTGCCATGGGACTTCGATATTCTAGTGATTGGATTTGATCTGTAATTTTGTATTTGGATATGTGGAACCTTTTATTATTTGAATAAAATTATTGGTTATAATGTTTCAATTAATATTCCAATTTAGCATGTTAATCCATGAGTAAATTGTTTACTCTAAATGTCCGTAGTCGTTCAGACTTGTGGGAACAAGTGTGAGGGTAGATTATTATGAACTTGGATTGGTTGATATTCATAAGGATGAATATAGAGCAATGGGTTGCTACCAAGGTTCATAGATATTTGTGGGATACAAATATTGGACTAACCCGCATCTCAAATTTTACTAAATGGAATCTTATTGATTGATCATAAGTAAATTTGAGTAAAGGCGAATATCATTTGGTATCCTCAGACCTGAGATACATATTGGGTTTTGATATTCACCAAGTGTCATACCTTGATCTGGTTATCCGCTGTTCTGAAATAATGGACAGTACATGAGACTATGTTCAGGTGTGACATAAGGTGATTGTGAGAAACGTATGTAGTCAAGATGGGATTTGTTCCTCTTATTCGTTGAGAGTAGATGTCTAAGGCCTGGATAAGTTAAATCAACAAGGAATGATCACTCTGTGTCCTTGGATTTAACATGACATCTGTAACAAAAGGATAGATGATTAATTCACCTAAATCATTTCAAGTAGGATACTTGAATGGGATGATGTTATTGAATGGCTATAATTCATGCGTATTAAGGGTAGTAAACTGTTGTTAGGTGGCATTTATTGCTTGCATCAATCTTCTATGAATCTTGTGCAAGTGGGAGATTGTTGGATTCTATATGCCCAAGACACATAGAACATTGATGCGTTAGTATGTCATGATCCAAGTCGGGTTATACCCAATAACAAGCTTTTCAATCACCAACAATATCAATTGATGATATGATCATGCAATTAAATAATAACACCAAAATTAGAAAATGGGTTTTCTAAATAAGTTGCATAAGATGGAACAACTTATTAGGATATTTTGTTCAAGAATATTACTTAGTGTTATTAATTAGTTAGATAACATTAAATAATAAAAGAGTGTATAAGTTATACAATTAAAAATAATTGTACAACTTATAAGGGATAGTTATAAAAATTATTTGATAAGGTTTTGGGGGGAAAAACTCTTATCTTAGAGCCCTTTTCGGCCGTCCCCCTCTCCTATGAGAGGTTCTTTTACCTTCTTGTAAACTACAAAACTTCATTACTAGTCCAACTCAACCATCCCATCTCTTTCACACATGCAAATCAAAAATTAGAAGTTCCATCTCTCTCTCAAGCTCTCGGGTTCCAGCAGCCTTTGGAGGGTTTGGAGTCATTTGGTGTTCATCTCCTAGCAAGAAGAGGTGTTTGCAAGTTAGCTTGGGGTATACAAGCGTGAGGGGGTCCTTCCTGGAGCCTTGGTTGAGTTTTGAGCATCCAACATCCCATTCTTGGTCGATTTTAAGCTGTTGAAAGGTAGTATTTCATAGCTCATTGTAGCTGTGATTTTATGTACATTTACATATGTTTCATAGCTTGCTTATTCACATATCATGATCCTTTGATTTGGGTTTGTTTTATACATATATATGTCACCATAAGAACATGAATTTCAGCTTTACAATCATGTTTCAAAATCATTTCCGCTGCGTTTTTTTAGAAAGTTTAAGAGGTTAAAATTTGGTTTTATCTTCTAACAAACCTTCACTATTGTCAATGGACCATACAAGCCAAAGGTGGCTTCACCTAGCGGAAACGGTGCCATGATAGAGAAAGTTGTCGAGGACTATTCCAATGAAGATAGAAATAAGATGGACATCGATAGCAATGCTATGACTATTCTCATGATTGCAATACCGAACTCTATTATGGTGGGGTTCGAGCATTGCAAGACTGCCAAAGAATTGTTTGATGCACTTGCTCAGATGTATTCTTGCTCCAACGACTCAAAGAAGGACTCACTGAAGCAGCAGTTCGAGAACTTCACTCATATTGCTGGAGAGACCCTCATCCAGCAGTACTTCAGGTACATGGATCTTATCTCTTCCCTTCAGTCTGTGAAGATCACTCCTGAACTTAGAGATCTCACCAGAAAGTTCATGAGTGCTCTTCCTAATGAGTGGACATTCTACTGTGTCTCTATCAAGAGAACAGAAAACTTGAACACTCTTTCTATGACTGAGCTCTACAGCATCCTTGATGGATATTGTCTAGAGATGGAGAGTAAGAAGGGCCACCAAACAAGCAGACCCATGAGTCTTCCTGCTAGCAACACTTTAATGGTTGCTGAAGGCTCATTAACCCCTAACCTCAGCATTTCCTGACTTATCAGTAGCCATCCTGCTCTTTTGGTCCCTACATCACTTATCCTGAGACTCCAAGGTCTCAACAGGCTTAACACAATCCCTTCCAGGAAAGTTATGCCTTTGTTTCAGGAGGTGGACACTCAGGAGATTTTCAATACTGCTTTGATGATCTTGAGTGTTTAGCCCAATGACGTAGAATACTGACATTGTCTAGAAAATGGCTCTCTTAACTTATAGAGCAAATAAGTTCTTTAAGAGAACTGGAAGGCATTTCCCTCAAAACCCAACTACCAGCAAGTTCGGGTTCGACAAAACCAGGGCAAAGTGTTACAACTGTAACCAACTGGGTCATTTTGCAAGGGAATGCAAGGCTCCCAAGACTAATTTGGGAACCCCACAGGCCTCCACACATCCCTCAACCTCAAAGCCCACTGAGAAGTCGATTGAAACAACCACATGGATCAAGAAGTTGACTGGAGCTTCATGGTACAGGATGTGACTCCTGCTCAAGCTCTCATGGCCGGAACAGATGATGCCCATGTATATGAACATCTCTGCACTCCAGCCTGTATGCTAAAGTTAAACTCTATCAGGATTACAATATGGAAATCAGATCTGACATTGAGTCTTTAAATATTCTAAAATGATTTAAAAGAGCTGAATCTGACTATCAAAAGAAAATTGATGAGTTAGAGAAAATTGTATCTCTTTTAAAACATGAAAACACAACCACAGACTCAAATCAAGGATCTAATATCCAAATTGTCTGAGGCTCAAGCCCAGCTTGTCACTACTGAGGCTCAGGCCAGGAAGCATGCTATCTCTGAGCAGACTTCCAAGCTATTCTTAAATCATCCTCTCATTCCAAATTCTGTTATCAGAACAAAGAAGGGTTGGGAACCAATGAAATTGCTCCACCACATTCCTATGAGTCTATTAGACAGCCTAGATGTGGTACTAAAGAGCAAGAGGTTCCAACTGCTGATCGTTTCTTTCCAGAGTTAAAGGACGAGGCACCAATAGTGGCCACCATAGGGAAGGAACAGGTAGACATACCCATCACCTCCTGTGATGATCAAATCCTAACCACTAAAGCCAGAAGAAGCAGAGCTAAAGCTGCTAGGAGAACTGCTAAGAAAGTGGCTGAATCCAAACTGAAAATTGACCCCAAACAAAAGGGTGTCATTGTCTCAGCTGGATTTCAAGTGTTAGGTACTTCTCTATTCAGGAAAGGAATGCAATACCAGCATTCCTGTCCTACCAAAGGATCAGAAGTTAAAGGGAAAAGTTGCTGACGAAGAAAAGAAAACAAGAAACAACAATCCTCACTTCCCAAAAGACTAACATTCCATGCATCATGTGTGGCCTGCAAAATCATATGGCAAAAGATTGTTACTACAATCTTGCAAGCACACATTATGCAAATAATGTTAGAAAAGAAGGAGTCAGGGAAGGTTTCACATTTGGACCCTTCCATACGGTTCAAGTTTTGAAGAAGGGAAAGCTAATTTCCAAAGCCAAGTTGCTTTCGGAAGAAACTCCTTCTTCCGAAGGGAAAATGGCTTCGGAAGCAAAAGCTACTGAGGTTCGGAAGAACAAGAAAGCTCCTTTGAAACCATTCCAGAAGAAGACTGCTTCGGAAGAAAAGGTGGTGAGGACTTCTTCCGAAAAGAAAGAAGCTTCGGAAGAAGACCATGTTGCAAAAGCTTCAACAAGCTCATCCTCCAAGATCAGCCAAAGGGTGGACTGGAAGATCAAGGAAGATGTTGCAGCGCAAACCTCTTCTTCAAAGACCTCTATTGAACCCCCATGCATATCATTTGGTTCACTCATGTCATTATCCTTGGAAGAACCCAAGACCAGCAAGGCTTGGGTATCCAAACAAAACTGAAATCTCATCTTATGTGTAGGAACATCCATTTGACAAGAACAACAATGTACATATTGTAGATAGTGGATGCTCCAGGCACATGACAGGGAACATATCTCTCCTTCAACAATTTCAACATTATGATGGAGGTCCTGTCCAGTTTGGAGGTGAGGCCGGAGGATATATTTCTGGCAGAGGGACTATATCCAATGGTAAGTTAACAATTGATAAAGTTAACTTTGTCAAACAGGTTGAACACAACCTATTAAGTGTTTCTCAATTCTGTGATCAAAAGCACCAAATGCTTTTCACAGAACATGAGTGCATTATCATCAAACCAGGGATGACAATTCCTCCAGAATTGGTGCTTCTTAGATCTCCCAGGAAAGGGGATATGTACAAGCTTGATATGAACAATGCTTCCCCAATGGGTGAAGTATCATGCTTTCTTTCTAAAGCTGATAGTGATGAGTCAACACTGTGGCATAAACGTATGTGTCATGTAAATTTTAATACAATGAATAAATTGGCTAAAAATAACTTGGTACATGGTTTGCCTAAAAAGGAGTTGTTCTGCAAGGACAACTGTGTTGCATGCCTGAAAGGGAAACAACACAGGACGTATCATAAATCCAAATGTGTTAACTCTATCACTACTCCATTGCACTTATTGCACATGGATCTTTTTGGTCCCACAAGTATAATGAGCATTGGAAGGAAATCATATTGCCTTGTGATAGTTGATGATTTTACAAGATTCACATGGGTATTCTTTTTAAGAACTAAAGATGAAACTGCTGAAACATTAAAATCTTTTATTCTTAAAATAGAAAATCAAATTGATCACAAGGTTAAAATAATTAGATGTGATCAAGGGACTAAGTTTAAGAAATTCGTTCTTGACTCATTCTATAACTCAAAAGGGATTGCCAGACAATATAGTGCTCCCAGAACTCCTCAACAAAACGGTGTTGCTGAGAGGAGGAATAGGACACTTATTGAGGCTGCTTGAACTATGTTAGCCGATTCAAAGCTACCTCTAACATTCTGGGTAGAGGCAGTCAGCACTGCATGCTATGTGCAGAACAGAGTTCTTGTAGTTAAGCCCGATGGAAAAACCCTTATGATCTATGGAACAAGAGGCCACCGTTCATTGGCTTTCTAATGTCCTTTGGCAGCAGGTGTACCATACTTAACACAAAGGACAATTTAGCAAAATTTGCTAAAAAGTCGGATGATGATATCATTGTTGGATACTCTTCTAGCTCCAAAGCTTACAGAGTATACAACATTAAGAATCAACAATTTGAGGAGTCATCCAATATAGTTGTTAATGAGCACACTCCTTGTGTTAGGGGGAATGGACCTGATCACATCTTTGATTTAGAATTGTTTCCAAACTATTCTAAACCCTCTTGTGAGAATGTTTCAGCTGGAATAGGTGCTCAAAATGATGTTGATGCTACTGCTCATGATCAACTGTTTGAGCTTCCCAGACCTAGACCAAATTCTCCAAGTGCTGCAATACATCAAGCTTCCACTATTCACAGATACGATAGTCTAACTATATCAAGGAATAGTGAAGCTTCAACAAGTGAGTCACCTACTGAGCCTCAAAACTCATCAGGTGATCCACCACAACACCAGGCAGAAGGAGGTAGTATTTTGAAGGAACAGGCAACCGTTAATACTACTTCACAGCCAACTATTGATGATGTTTCTCATTCATTCAATCAGTCCTCATTGAATGATTTTGAAACAACAGCTGGATAGAGTGTTTTAGTTCCTGAGCAGAATATGTCTAACCTGGATCTATCTCTGCAACTGGAAGTGATTCCTCGTCTTAGGATTCACAACACCCATCCACCTGAGAACATCATAGGGAATGTCTCTAAGGGCGTGAGAACAAGAGGACAGACTCATCAAGGGAATGTCTGTTTGTACTCATGCTTTCTATCTCAGATGGAACCCAAGAAGGAAAGATGCCTTGAAAGATAGTAGCTGGATTGAATCGATGCAAGAGGAGCTGCTTCAATTCAAGAGACAGAAGGTATGGAACCTATGTCCGTTACCATCTGGTCAAGTAGCTATAGGCACCAAATGGGTTTTCAAAAACGAGAGATGATAGAGGCTTGATCATCAAGAATAAAGCAAGAGTTGTGGTTCAAGGATACACTCAAGAGGAAGGAATAGATTATACTGATGTCTTTGCACCAGTTGCAAGACTTGAGGCAGTTAGGATCTTCCTTGCTTATGCTGCATCCAAGGACTTCACAGTATACCAACTTGATGTCAAGTGTGCTTTTCTATATGTGGATATAGATAGGGAAGTCTATCTATGCCAACCTCCAAGATTTGAAGATCCACAGCACCCCAATATGTGTGCAAATTGGATAAAGCTCTATATGGGCTGCACCAAGCACCTAGGCTGTGGTATGAGACTTTGTCTCAGTTTCTTCTGAAGAATGGCTATACTAGAGGTACCATTGATAAGACTCTCTTCATCAAAAAGTCTGGAAAGGACATTTTGCTCGTACAAGTCTATGTTGATGACATCATATTTGGTTCCTCAAATGACCAATGTGCAAGGACTTTGAGCGCATTATGAAGAAGAAGTTTGAGATGAGCTCCATGGGAAAAATGGACTTTTTCCTTGGGATTCAGGTAAAGCAACTAAGGAAGGTTCTTCATTAATCAATCTAAATATGTCACGGACATTTTAGAAAGATTTGAAATGAAGGATTGCAAGCCTGCCAAGACACCCATACCCAGAAACCATAATCTTTGTCCTGACCTCGAGGGGAGTGTTGGACCAAAAGAACCAATGAGCCAAGATCAGAAAACCTCTATGTCCCACATGGTATCACAACAACTGCTGAAAGCTTCATCAGCAGTTTGACAAGTGCTGAAGACTTCAACAGCTGAAGATCAAGTGCTCAAGACTTCAACAGCTAAAGAACTAAAGTGCTGAAGTACAACAGCTAAAGAACACAAGTACTGAAGCTGAACAGCTGAAGAACACAAGTGCTGAAGCTGAAAGACCAAAGTACTGAAGTACAACAGCTGAAGAGTTTACAAGTGCTGAAGATCAACAACTGATGTACAAAGTCTGAAGACAAAGACTGAAGACATCAGCTGATGATATCTACTGAAGTCATCAGCTGATGAAACATCTGAAGTTCAAGTCTGAAGACCAACTACTGAAGTTTCAGTAGTTTGTCACAACAGCTGAAGAGTACTTCTTCAGTAGTTGTGATATCAGTAGTTTTATATTTTTACTTTCAGTAGTTTTGTAAAACGACTGAAGAGCTTGTTCTTCAGTCGTTGTAGTTTCAGTAGTTTTATGGTTTTCAGTAGTTATAACAACTGATAACACTTAGCATTTTTGTAGGAGATGTCAGCTGTTTTGACATCTTCAGTAGTTGTGTTTCAATTGTAAAAAATCTGTTAGTGTTACTATCAAGTGACATCAGCAGACGTCACATCTCTTATATAAGAGGTGTCAACCTAATTGTAAATGTGACATTCTGTTACCACGAAAGCGAATATTGAATGAAATATATTTGCAGAATTCTCTCTCTATAACCGTCTTTGTTCTTCATTGAATATCGTTTAGTTCTTGTGAATCGACTAATTCATTGTTTGAATTCCGCTGCTATACTCTTTATCAATCAAACATAGATCACTGATCCTAACAAGTGGTATCAGAGCTGGTTAATCATTGATCGATCTAACAATTGATCATTGAAACTGCTAATTGATATCTGTGTTTGATTGAATTAGTGTATTCGCAAGAACTGGTTATAGATTACTGAATTTCTGTCGCTTTCGTTCATTTATTTTGAGATCTTCTGGTTCAATTGGTTGTTGCGTTTTGTGCTAAATCTGCTTTAGATTAACTGAATTTGATTGAATCTGAGATGACGACTCCTTCTAATGATCCTCACAATACCGGTTCCTCAACCAAGCCTCCGATGCTGGTTAGGACCGAGTATAACATATGGCAACGAAGAATGCTTCATCACCTGTCTGTTAACAGTTCAGGTTGTTGTACATCTGTGGTACATGGACCACATAAGCCTATGGTGAACAATCCGAAACCAATCAAATGGTTCCGAAGAAGAGGAACAATACTCTGATGAAGATCGGAAACTATTTGAGATTGATGCTAAAGCCCATGGAATTCTGGCTATGGCACTGCCTAATGAAATCTATTCTGGGCTTATGCATCATGAAACTGCTCATGATCTCTGGAATGCCCTGAAGGAACAATTCGGTGCACAGATGAGGTCTCAGCAAACAATAGAGAAATCCTTGCCAACAATATGAGACATTCTCTCATAGAAAGGGTGAGACACTGACTCAACAGTTTGAGCGTTTCTCCTGCTTGATATCTGAGCTGAAAATGGTGAAACAGAATACACCAATAGCCAGATGAACAACAGATTCCTCAGATCATTGCCTGAGAGATGGACACATACACTATTGTCCTACGCTCCAGTGCAAATCTGAATAGCCTATCTCACACCCAACTTCATGGGAAACTGCTTACATTTGAAAGAGAGATAGAGCAGAAAAGGAAACTGTCATCTTCAGGAAAGCTCACTGATGACTTGTACCAGGCAATACTACCTTGGTTGGTCATGAGTCAGAATATGCTTCATCTGAAATCAATTATGATGAGCATATAGATTTCTCTTCAAATAGTTTTGATCATGCATTTGTTGGTATTGAGAGTCATTCTGGCAGTAATAATGACAATTTATGCTTTATTATGGATGATCTGAAAGGAATTGCTGATGATGATCTAGAAGAGATGGATATTCTGAGCCAAATGGCATTGATTAATATCAGATCTCAGAAGTTCTATAAGAGAACTGGCAGGAAATTTCCTGGACTCTCTGGCAAAACCAAAGTTGGTTTTGACAAGAGTAAGTTGAGGTGTCACAAATGCCAAAGGCTAGGACACTTTGCAAGAGAGTGTAGATCAACTGGATCTAACTCTTCTGCACCCTTTGTGACTTTTCCTAGTACTAGTCCACAAAACAGAGGGCAACATCCTGCTGGTTCTGGTCATCATTCACATCCTAGATCTCCTGCATACTTTGTTCCCCAGGGTCAAATGTCATATCCTTATCCCTGCTATTATATGCCTCAACCAAATCCTGTTCAAGCTCCAATTGCACATCAACCACAAGCATTGCCTGAACCATAACCTTCCAATCTCATCTACAAACTCAACCTCAACAACACAGCTTCTTCACCCCAGGAGTTGTTGACTGGAGCAGTTTACCAGATGACTTGTCTGGTCATGAAAACTGTTCTCAGGTGCTGGTCAACATGGTGGTGAAAGTCCTTTTGGAAATCTAGCTCTTATGGCTTTGGATTCTGTTGATACTTCATCCACTAATGCCTCTACATCAAAGGTATCACAGGTATCTTCTGAGGCAAAAGCCAAATTATGTTCTGAACCATGCATAGCAGCATTTGCATCTATTAGAGAAGCAAATGTCGCTTTAATCACAAGACATTGAGCTAGAACAACTAATTTCCAAAAGCAAAGCTGAGTTTGAGTCTGTGCTTAATGATAAAATATGAGATTTACAAACTGAAATGCCAAATAACTGATGATAAGGCTAGGGAAGAGATACTTCTTGAGAAGTATAAAGATCTCAAAGAAACCCTTGCAGTTACCCAGGTAGAGTGTGATAGATGGGTACAATCATGCAAAGGTTTTGAAATGCTTCTTAGTAAGCAATCTGCTTCCAATGTGAAGTTTGGCATTGGTTACAATCACACTGCTCCACCTATAGATTTTACTCCAAGAGCAGAGGTAGAATCTGATGGTGAGAGTAATAACCAATCCATCTCATCATGTGATCTACTTTCTGATACAGCACAATCAGAAGTAGAAGTCAGCATCAAGCCCTCTCAGAACCTATCAGCTGATGTTGATGGTTCAAATACTGACACTCACATGATCAATGAGTTGATCAACTCAGGAGTTAATTCTGAAAGTCCTGAAAGGACTAGAGAGCAGGATTTAACACCTGAAGTTCAAACTCCAACTACTGTCAGTACTGAAAAGAGAAAACTGTCAGTAGAAAGAGTTTGAAGGCTACTAAAGAGGAAGTCAAGAAAGCAAACAATGCTTCCAAAGCATTGAAGAACAAGTCTCCAGTTGCTTCACCTCTTTAGTTGATGATCAACCTAAGATGAAGAAGAAACCATGTGAAGTATGTGGTTTGTTCAATCATCTTACAGATGATTGCTGGTACAAAAGAGGTTCCAAACTCAAACAAAAAGAAGAAATTAAAGAGAAAATGGTAAAAATGAAAACTGAGTTTGAGACCACATTTGTATCAGCAACATCAAATCCTGTAACCCTTAAGTCCTCAAAGAAATCCAAAAAGGAAGGGGTTAAACAGGTGACAGCTAAGAGTGCTCAGAAGAAGAAGTGTGCAACATAGGAACTTATCAAACTCCACTGGCAATGTGTCCGATGAGCTGAAAGCTTTATCACAAAATCAGACACAGCTGGTTATGATGGTTCAACATCTGGTGGGTAGAGTTAACCAATTAGATGCCTATGTTGAAACCATAGAAAAGGAGATCCAAGCCAAAGGATTCCTCTTCTTCACATCTTCATCCAAAGTTCTGCATTTGATTGATAAGGTTTTGGATGATCACACTCTCTGAGAGCCAACAGGACAGGAAGAGTGTATGCCTTAGATCTTTCCAAGAAAATGATCTCAGAGGCAATCCTTGCCTATTTTCCAAAGCCTCTTCTCAGAATCTAAACTGTGGCACAGAAGGCTGGGTCATGTAAATTTCAAAAACATGAATCAGCTTATCCACAATAGTTTAGTCAGAGGCTTACTAATAAAGGAGTTCCACTGTGATGAAACCTGCACTGCTTGTTTAAAAAGAAAACAACACAAAGTCTCATTCCCTCCTATTGAAGAGCCTAAGTCCACTGCTGCTTGCAACTACTGCATATGGATCTATTTGGTCTTGTGAGAGTAATGAGCATGGCAAAGAAGAAATACTGTCTGGTAATTGTGGATGATTACTCCAGATTTGTATGGACTTTCTTTCTACATTCAAAGGATGAGGTTGCTCAGAAGATTATTCACTTTGTGTTGTATATTGAGAAGCAGTATTCCCTTCCAGTCAAGTGTATTAGGAGTGACAATGGAACTGAATTCAGAAATCATACACTTGATGACTTCTATCTTTCAAAGGGAATCAAAAGGAAGTTTAGCATCCCAAGGACTCCAGAACAAAATGGAGTAGTGGAGAGAAAGAACAGGACTCTCATTGAAGCTGCAAGGTCCATGCTGGCTGACTCTGGTTTGCCACTGACCTTTTGGGCTGAAGCTGTTAACACAGCTTGCTATGTGCAAAATAGAGTTTTAGTAAATCAGAGGTTGATGAAGACTCCATATGAAGTTCTCCATCACTTGGCTCCTCTAATTTCATTTTTCAGAGCATTTGGGTGTCCCTGTTTTATTCTCAACACAAAGGATCAACTCCATAAATTTGATCCTAAGGTGGATGCAGGGTATTTTGTTGGTTATTCATCTACATGCAAGGCATACAGAGTCTTCAACTGCCGAACAAAGATAGTTGAAGAGACTTTGCATGTGAAGTTTAATGAATCTCCTTTGGACAAGATTCCACAAAACCCTATGGAGTTGTTTGATTTGGACATACTGCAATATGTTCCTTATCAACCTCCAGCTGTTGCAGATCCTGTGGATAAATCATCTTCTGCAGCATGTCTTCCACCTGGTAGTATTGATGATGATGATGATAATATCAATACTCACCTATTCAAGTTTAGTGACCAACTGCCTGTGTCTGCTAAATTTGATGTTCCTGTAGCTTCAGCAGTTCCATCCATAACAAATGCTGATGAGATCTCTGTTTCCTCTACATCTTTTGAGTTACCATCTAATTCTTGGTTTCAAGAGTCTACATCAACATCTGCTGCTGCTGAAGGTTCTACAAACACTTGCACAGATCTCATTGTTTATCAAGAACTGAAGAATCACCCCATGTCTCAGATTATTGGTGATATCAATGCTGGTGTTTCAACAAGAAGTCAATTGTCTAACTTCTGCTTCTATGCTCTTCATCATCAGTCAGCTAGAGCCAAAGAACTACCATGTTGCTTTGAGAGACAATGGATGGGTTGAAGCTATGCTCTGAGCTACTTCAGTTCAAGAAACAGCAAGTGTGGGAACTGGTTCCTTTTCCCCCAGGTAATGTGCAATAGGCACTAAATGGGTGGTTTAGGAATAAAACCGATGAAAATGGGCTTATTGTTAAGAACAAGGTTAGACTGGTTGTACAGGGTTTTCTCAAGAAGAAGGTATTGACTATGATGAAACCTTTGCCTCTGTAGCCAGACTAGAGCAATCAGATTGTTCTTAGCCTATGCTGCATTCCACAATCTTAAAGTTTTCCAATGGATGTCAAAAGTGCATTTTTATATGGTAAAATAAAGAAGAAGTTTATGTGTGTCAACCACCAGGCTTTGAGGATAATAAACATCCTGAATGGGTGTACAAACTTGATAAGGCTCTTTATGGGTTGAAACAAGCTCCTAGAGCCTGGTATGAGACACTCTCTACTTTTCTTCTTAAGAATAATTTCACTAGAGGCTCCATTGATAAAACTTTGTTTATTAAGAAGGTGGATCAGCATAAGCTACTTGTTCAGATTTATGTGATGATATTATTTTTGCATCCTCTGATCCCAGTTGTGTGATGATTTTACAACATTAATGAAAAAGAGGTTTGAAATGAGTGCAATGGGAGAATTACAGTTCTTTCTAGGCTTGCAAATCAAACAAAAGGCTGATGGAACTTTTATTCATTAGTCAAAATATACAAAAGATCTTTTGAATAAGTTTGATTTACAAAACTATAACCTGTTCTACTCCCATGTGCAACACCACACAACTGGATGCTGATCAGAAAGGTAAAGTTGTTGATGAACGCTTTACAGATGTATGATTGGTCCTTGATGTATTTAACAGCTTCTAGACCAGATATTATGTTTGCTACATGTTTGTGCTAGATTCCGGCTGCTCCTAAAGAGTCTCATTTGATTGCAGTCAAGAGAATCTTTAGATATTTGCAAGGTACACAATCGCTGGGTTTATGGTATTCCACTGGACATCTTGAAAATTAGTTGCTTTTTCAGATAGTGACTATGTAGGGTGCAAGTTAACTAGAAAGTCAACTTCTGGTGGTTGTCAATTCCTAGGCAACTGTTTGATTTCTTGGCAGAGTAAGAAACAAACATCTGTTGCTACATCAACTGCTGAGGCCGAGTACATTGCTGCTGCAAGTTGTACTTCTCAAGTACTTTGGCTTCAGAACCAGCTTCTGGATTATGGCATTACAGAGACTAAGACTCCATTATTAATGGATAGTGCTTCAGCTCTGTGTATTGTCAAAAATCCAGTCCAGCACTCTAGGACCAAACATATAGAGATCAGACATCATTTTTTCGGGATTGCTTTGAAAAAGGTCTGATTGATCCTAAGTTTGTGCCTAGTGCTGATGAGCTTGCAGATATTTTTACTAAGCCTTTGGATAGTTCTACTTTAAGGCTTGGTATGCTGCAGCTAGAATAAGTGACAATTACTGATGATTTCAGTAGTAATTACTCGTGATCGTTGGTACCCATGTCACATATAAGTACTGATGAGTCCTTTCACCTTCAGTAGTTTTTATAACTACTGATGGCTAAATGCCTCACAAGTACTGAAGTACTTTATCTGTTCCAAACTACTGATGTAGTTACAACTACTGATGTAGTTACAACTACTGAAATCAGTACAAACAGATAAGTACTGACGTCCTATGAAACACCTGAAAAGCAGATGCAAAGTCTGATGAGTAAGTGTTGAGACAGTATGAAACAGCTGAAAGGCTATGCATTGACGAAAACTACTGAAGAGAACTTTCTCTTTAGTTGTTTCAACAACAGCTGTTTCATTCTATACAACTGAAGCAAAACCATGTCTTCAGTAGTTTTCTAACTACTGATGACTAATACCAAGTCTTCAGCTGTTTACAACAACTGATGACAAAACCACTGTCTTCGGTTTCACAACTACTGATGACAAACACCAAGTCCTCAGTTGTTCCATCATCTAAGTCAAAACCACGGTTTTCAGTAGTTTTCTAACTACTGATGCCTAACACCACGACTTCAGCTGTTTCAACGTTTGAAAGGGTAATACCATGTCAACAGTCGGTTTTAAAACTACTGATGACTAACACCAAACCTTTCAGTCCTTTTCTCTCCCTACCCTATAATACCTGTCCTCTTCTCTGATGTTTCATTAGCCGTTATTTTCTGAACCTCTCTCTCAACCATGGCGACCATGAGTCTGAAACAACGACACAACTGCATGCTTGCTTACCTTACAGTCGGCTTTCTCGAACAATATGATAATGCCATTGACTTAATGGTGGATTCCCCATCGCACAGCCTTTCTCATGAATCCAACCATTTACCCTGAATCCCTCAGTCAATTCTGGTCAAATGCTTCTGTTCATACCGATGAGTCTACCGGTCAGATCTCTGTTTGGTCCCTTATCACCAGAAACCAGTGGTCGTTACAGCCGACATTATTCGTCGGGCATTACATCTACACGATTCCACCGCTGTGACTGCATACCCAAGGGCATAACCGATATGTCCTTTATCAATCATGGGTATGAAGGTGATCTTCGAGTACAAAACCGTTCTAAGAACATTTCCATGACGCTGAGAAACTTATTTTTCA
Source organism: Flaveria trinervia (assembly GCA_025506515.1). NCBI lineage: Eukaryota > Viridiplantae > Streptophyta > Magnoliopsida > Asterales > Asteraceae > Flaveria > Flaveria trinervia. Next base: position 66,290,197 of record CM046452.1, on the reverse strand, counting down.
CATGGTAAATGTCTGCTTAGCCTCCAAGACATCTTCTTGGGATCAATGTCATCCCACTGGCAACAGGTATGTATTCTATTCTAGAACACCAACCGTTAATTTTTCTGAAATGTGTTCCTAGAAATAAAGAACTTGGCTCAGAAACCTGTGGCAAACCGGTGGCCATTATATCCCAGGTTTTAATGGCCATTATTTTGGATGAACTAAAATCTGAGGCCTGTTGGCCTTGGAGTCCCTGCACCAGCTGTTTTGGCTGAGGTATACTCCAGGCACAACTCCGACCTTACACTCAAAGAAGCTGCCCGAATGCTAAAGCCCAAGCACAGGGAACCCACAGCTTCCTCCATCAGAACCAAAGTCCCCACCAAACTCACCAAAAAGAAACCCAAAATGGCTACTCAGGGAAATGAGTCCCCTGAGGATGCCCCTGCACACAAACGCAGGATATATCCACTGGTTATAAACCCCTAGTGGATATCAGGACTCTTCCAGCCATAGCCGCTCAGGTTTCCTCTCAACAGGAGCCTGAAGCAACCTCACAAGGGGTACCCACACATCTGGGATCTTCCTCACTTGAGGTTGCCATTGAAGAGCACCTTCCTCCCCAGGTGCACACTGCTTCTATCCCTTCACCCCATGCAACCGCCCCCCAAAGTCCAACCATAATTATGCAAACGTGCTGACTCAGTTGCATGCCTCTCCTCCTCCCCAACACCACCAACAAAGGGGAAACCACAGACATTGAGGAAGAGGATCAACATGTTTCTGACAACCCACAGCACCGGGGTTTACAAGTTCTATCTCCTAGTGTGGATTGGGAGATTAGAATATCTAGTGAGGCTGCCACCTCTTCTCATCAGCACATGATCAGAATGAGGCTGGTAACATTGCTAAGACCTCACTAGAGGCAAAAGCTGATGATGGACATAGTCCTGAGGCTGGAAGTCCGCAGTACCAAGTCAAAGGGGCACATGCTACAACTGGTCTACACCCAGTGCATGTACATCCTGCTCCAAGCAGGAGGTCAGGTGATTCAGCTTTGCTGATGATGACCTGGGCTTTTTCTACGATGTTCTTACCCAGAACAAAATCCTTGAGGAGGAAGTCAGTAGGCTGCAAAACCTACTTGATCAACTCTCTCAAGGAGAAAGACCATCTGCCTCCACCAATCCACAGATGGCACCTTCAGTTGAAGGTTCCCCCCAAACACTGAGCCACTCCCAACAACTCAGCCACCTGCCTCTCCTTCTGGCACTATTTCTCAGGAACAGAACCCTCCTGAGCAAATAGTTGCTGTCTTCAAAATTCCCTCCCTCTCATCACACCATAATCACTGACATTGTGACTAAAGCCATTGATGAGAGGCTTTCCTCAACTTTAAAACCATTGATTGATGCTGCTGTGCAAAAGACACTTTCTGCGGTACAAACCCCTACCACCAATGCATCCAAAAAGGGGGAGAGTACTGCAGTGAAAGAAAAGAAGAGGAAAGGAACAGCGGATGAGAAGGCCCAAGAGCAAGCCCAAGAGGTGGAAAAAGAAAAGCAACAACTGATCACCTATAAACGAAAGAAAAGTGCTGATGATCAACCTACTGCTAAAGAAAAATCCTTGGAAGAGCTGGTAAAAGATGCTGATGATACACACAGCCGATCCATGGATAAAATCATTGAGCAAGTCTTCAGGCAAGGTTTTGATACAGCCACATTAGATAGTGAAATCAGGAGGTTGGAAGTGGAGGAGATTCAAACCCGATGGGCTTGGTATGATGCACTTGAAAAGGAGAGATTGGAGATCATGATCCGTTTTATTGCCAAATACTTAGGAAGATCTTTGATGGAGATTCGCGCGTGGACCAGAGACAGTATTCTGGCTATAGCCACCAGAATCTGTCTGTCTAAGCAATTCCACAAGGGGATTATCATTGAAGCCCTTGATGAGGCCGGGGCTGGAAAAAGGTTTGAAATGGCAAAACTTACAAAGGCTAAACTCAAAACCAAAATGCTGGAACAACCTTCCCTTCCACCCACTCAAAACCAGTCTACCCCTCAAATCTCCAAACCAATCTCAAAGCCCAAATCCAAACAACCACAATCACAACCCACAAAACCAACTCCCTCACCATCTAAACCAATAGCCGATGATGCACCAAGAAGAAGAAGAGAAGGGTGTTGAGGCTAGAAGAAGAAGAAGAAGAGGATGATGTGGAAGAAGATAGGATGCCTCTGTCTGCAGTCCTAACACTGGCGAAAGCCAAACCTATGCCATCACTCCCACCTCACAGATGGATGTTGTGAGAGTAAAAATTGAAGAAGAGGAGCAGCAAAAGCTTCATGATGATGAAATGCTGAAAAGCATTGACAAAACCTATGCTGCATCCTCATCAATTATCAGCATGAAGAAAGAAGCTCTGAGATTGTACACTCTCGCCAACACATTTCAATATCAGAAGGAAAGGGTGAGAGTATGGCTTGATCCGAGGGTGGCTCACAGGATTGTAAAGAAAGACATTCCTTCGAGATACAAGGGTCAAGTCAAGAGGATCGTAGATGAAGAGATCACAGTGGTCCTTGTAGTATCACCCTGGGAGATTGTCGAAGATTTCAAGAAAGCCTACGAGACTAAACAACCACCCCAGAAGATGCTAGAGAACAGAATTATTAAAAAGGGGCTAGTCTACAAGAGGCTTGAGAACTTCAAACAGAATGAGCTCAGTCTGTTACTCGAAGGGAATCATCCTGATGAGTTTGCATATAGACAAATTACAACAGTTGAGCTCAAAAATGGCAAACAGGCCAAGTACATCTCAGAGCTGTATGGGCGAGAAGGATTGTTTGATGGTGAAGCCGAGAACCTGACCATGGAAGAACAAATCATGTTTCTTAGAGCCTACACCAGAGAATCCTACAGGCTCATACACGGGAAGTAGATCTCATGAATGGGATAACAACTCTGTGTCCAGTTCCCCAAAACAGAGTTCCCATTCATATCTTGCCAAACAAATATCCGAGACTTCTTCCCAGGACGGAGCTTATATGGGTCATCTTCTCTACTGATCAAGAAGGAAAAAGACCAACCTTTTGCCAACAATAAGTGGGATAATAAATAAATTAGAGGTTTTGGCTGCATTGGTTCAGGTGGAATTTGTTGGACCAAAAGAACCAATGAGCCAAGATCAGAAAACCTCTAAGTCCCACATGGTATCACAACAACTGCTGAAAGCTTCATCAGCAGTTTGACAAGTGCTGAAGACTTCAACAGCTGAAGATCAAGTGCTGAAGACTTCAACAGCTAAAGAACTAAAATGTTGAAGTACAACAGCTGAAGAACACAAGTACTGAAGCTGAACAGCTGAAGAACACAAGTGCTGAAGCTGAAAGACCAAAGTACTGAAGTACAACAGCTGAAGAGTTTACAAGTGCTGAAGATCAACAACTGATGTACAAAGTCTGAAGACAAAGACTGAAGACATCAGCTGATGATATCTACTGAAGTCATCAGCTGATGAAACATCTGAAGTTCAAGTCTGAAGACCAACTACTGAAGTTTCAGTAGTTTGTCACAACAGCTGAAGAGTACTTCTTCAGTAGTTGTGATATCAGTAGTTTTATATTTTTACTTTCAGTAGTTTTGTAAAACGACTGAAGAGCTTGTTCTTCAGTCGTTGTAGTTTCAGTAGTTTATGTTTTCAGTAGTAGTTATAACAACTGATAACACTTAGCATTTTTGTAAGGAGATGTCAGCTGTTTTGACATCTTCAGTAGTTGTGTTTCAGTTGTAATAAATCTGTTAGTGTCACTATCAAGTGACATCAGCAGACGTCACATCTCTTATATAAGAGGTGTCGACCTAATTGTAAGTGTGACATTCTGTTACCACGAAAGCGAATATTGAATGAAATATATTTGCAGAATTCTCTCTCTATAACCGTCTTGTTCTTCATTGAATATCGTTTAGTTCTTGTGAATCGACTAATTCATTGTTTGAATTCCGCTGCTATACTCTTAATCAATCAAACATAGATCACTGATCCTAACAAGTGGTATCAGAGCTGGTTAATCATTGATCGATCTAACAATTGATCATTGAAACTGCTAATTGATATCTGATTTGATTGAATTAGTGTATTCACAAGAATGGTTATAGATTACTGAATTTTGTCGCTTGTTCATTTTATTTTGAGATCTTCTGGTTCAATGGTTGTTGCGTTTGTGTGCAAATCTGCTTTAGATTAACTGAATTTGATTGAATCTGAGATGACGACTCCTTCTAATGATCCTCACAATACCGGTTCCTCAACCAAGCCTCCGATGCTGGTTAGGACCGAGTATAACATATGGCAACGAAGAATGCTTCATCACCTGTCTGTTAACAGTTCAGGTTGTTGTACATCTGTGGTACATGGACCACATAAGCCTATGGTGAACAATCCGGAAACCAATCAAATGGTTCCGAAGAAGAAGGAACAATACTCTGATGAAGATCGGAAACTATTTGAGATTGATGCTAAAGCCCATGGAATTCTGGCCATGGCACTGCCTAATGAAATCTATTCTGGGCTTATGCATCATGAAACTGCTCATGATCTCTGGAATGCCCTGAAGGAACAATTCGGTGGCACAGATGAGGTCTTAGCAAACAATAGAGAAATCCTTGCCCAACAATATGAGACATTCTCTCATAGAAAGGGTGAGACACTGACTCAACAGTTTGAGCGTTTCACCTGCATTTGTGCAAGATATCAGGCTGCTCCTAAGGTGTCTCACCTAGCTACTGTTAAGAGAATCCTCAGATACCTTAAAGGAGCACCTAAACTAGGTCTCTGGTATCCAGAAACAAGCATTTCAATCTTTATGGATACTCTGACAGTGATTATGGAGGCTGCAATATTGACAAGAAATCAACATCAGGAGGATGTCAATTTGTTGGTGGAAGGATCATCTCATGGAAATGCAAGAAGCAATCCTGCGTCTCTACATCAACTGCTGAAGCTGAATACATTACTGCTGTTAGCTTCTGTGCTCAACTGCTATGGATTCAAAATTAGATGTTAGACTATGGATTTAACTTTATGAGTACTCCTATCCATATTGACAACAACAGTGCTATCTCTATTACAAAATCTGGTGAAGCACTCCAAAACTAAGCACATTAACATCAGGTATCATTTCATTAGAGATATTCATGAGAAAAATCTAATCAGGTTGATCAAAGTTGATTCAAATAAACAATATGCTGATCTGTTTACCAAAGCTTTTGATGAACAAAGGTTTAATTATCCCATAACAGCTATTGGGATGATAAACATTGATTAATCTAATATCTTTTGAAAACCTTTTTAGTATGTAAGTCTTGTGTCAATACAATTTAAGCCCTGTTACAAGAACTTCTCTCTAAAATTTTCTATGTGTAAATTTTTCTTCCGAAGAGAAATTAACCTTCGGAAGACATTCTCATATCTTCTGAAGCAGAATTTCTCAAAGGATAACTTTCTTCTCGGAAGAATTTTTGGTCTCGGAAGAAGTGATTGATTGTATATCAGATCTACTTTCGAAACTTACAAATTCTCTATTCGAACGCAACTCTAACCTTTGGAAGCAAAGTTTTGGCTTCGGAAGTAAGAATTGCCTTCGGAAGACAAGTTACCTTCGGAAATGTTTTACACTCGGAAGAGAGATTTCACTGTGTAACATAAATTTCTTGGGCCCCACACTGTAAAAAGCAAAGATTTTATTAATGATGTCGGATTATTTAACTGATTTTTAACCTTACCGCCACTGTCATTTCATCCACTAAACCATCACATCACCTTGTCCTAACCCCATTACCGCCATTCCACAATCTTTTAAATAATCTCGACTATTCAATTTCACTCTCTTACTTGCAAATTTTACAGCCCTAAAAATTCTCCTACTTAACTTTACCCAGCTCAAATCATCCTCATTCACCTTTCCAAATGACCTTCAACCCTCAGCACAACCAAGTCACACTTCTTGATTCGTCGAGAGATGCTGACTTCTCAGATATCATCTCCTTTCTAACCCAATCTTCTTACTACACCGCTCTGACTTTAAACCCCACAATTTACTCAAACCATATGTCTGAACTTTTGGGCAAACGATTAGATTGAAACCCTAAATGGGGTTCGTGTGATTCGATCGAGCATCTGTGGCCAGGAGTTGGTCATTTCTGAACAGATCATCAGGGAGCATCTAGAGCTTCATGATGAGGGCGGTCCAACGGAATTCCCCAAAGCATATTTGGACAATTCTTATCTCCAAATAGGATATGGTGGAGACGTTAGCAGGTCAATTGTCTACGAATTTAACTTCTCGTACAAATGCATGTTCCTGCTACATGTGGTCCTTCACTGCTTGTCAAATAAATCTGGGGGATGGGATCAAATCCCATATGAACTTGGGTGCCTTGTTCATGGGTTGGTGAAATGCCTCCGCTTCAACTATTCAAGATTTGTGCTGATTAACCTCATGGGAAATCTTCAGAAGGACACATTCTTCATGTATCCCAGGTTTCTCCAACACATAATCAACTGCGAACTGGAGCAGAGCAAGCTTGTCTGTGCAGCTACTCTAACTGCTCCTCAAATGAGGCCGACATCTCAAGACTTTGAAGAGAGTGTCCACCAACTTCACAGGAAAGAGATACTACACTTCTTCCAGGTATGACTGAGCCAACGACCTTGGTGACATCCCTGTTTACCCCACAGGTGATGAACCCACACCAGTAACTACCCCCAAAATGCCAGCACTACCTTCTCCATCCATCACCATTATTATCAGAGACGACCCAAATGAACCTTGTTCAATCTACTCTAATTGAACAAGCCCCCTCTGTTCCATCCAAAAAGACTAGAGTGGAAACATGAGTTCCACTTAGTCAGAGGTCTCTTCATCCTTATCTTTTGACCTCAAATTGGGTCTTGAGTCTCCTCAGTCTCAGACCCATGAGCCCACAACCCAAGCTGAAAGCCCTTAGGGTAAGTCTCTATACTCCCCTGAGTAGCCAACAAGGGACAGCCCCTCCAGAGGCTCAATGCCTGTAGACATTGACCAAAGTCCCGGGTCAGTAGGTTTACCCATCCTATCTTTCACTGACCTTTGTTTAAAACTGATGAAGAGATAACATCTCTCCATGGCAATGAAGTTGATTTACAACCCCTCTCCAAGATCAACAGAGCCCGGAGAAATCCCTTATCTCTAGCCCCCATCAGTATCCAAACAATGAGGTGAGTCCCACTGATATGGAGGGGACTCATGTAGATTCAGCTGCCACAACAGAAGGTGCCTCAATGGACCTTGTGGACAGTGGTAACATTTATCAGACTGAATCTATGGCAACCGAGCCCTTTGATGACTCTGAAAGAAAACATCATTGAGCATGGGAAACTAGGGTGCCAAGAAACCACATCTGGTAGTGAGGCTGAACATACTAGGTATGTTACCTCATCTCCCCGTGATTCTTTGAAAGAAGATGAGGGAAGCATGCAACTCCTCGTTCAAGATCTTCTTTCTAAAGTTTCACACCTGGAATCTCAGGTCAGGACTTTAGCGGCAAGATCTGCCACTCAGCAACTTGAGATTGACAATCTCAAGGCTCAACTAGCTGAGAAACAGACAGAGAGGTCTGTTAGGCATGTACCTATTCAAGTCTCCCTGACTTCCTCCTCCAGCTCATCTAGCTCTCAATATGATGCTACCAAAAAGGGGAGAATGTTCAAAGACAAACACACAAGGAACCACAGAGGTAGCCCTCCACTTTAACATCTTCCTCTCCATCATCTCTGTGTCTGAAACATCTCAGTCACTCTTCAGATTGATCCAAGGATGCTCAATGATCTCTACAGACTCTTCACCAAGTTTCTATTAAGATCTCCCTTTGAGCAGCCAAGCCATGATGCTGCAATGATCTACTTTGGAGCAAAAGAGCTTCAAAGGCTGACTGCACCTTTTACCACTATGGAAGAAGTTGGTCAACCTAAGGTCCTCATGGAACCTAAGATTCAATTCGAAGGGGAAATAGGAACTGATTGGCCCAGCAACTGAAACAGTTGGGACATAATCTGTATCTCCTTTAACTTCCGAAGCTGAAGTTAAAGCCTTGGAAGAAGAAGCTGAATCTTCTGAAGCTGAAATGGAAGCTGCGGAAGGACTGTTCAAAATGTCTGAGGAACTGATCATCACAGATGCTATCCTGGAAATGGCATCTGAAATGAGCAGTGAGGACTTTCAAATTGCACCTCCATCTCAGACACCATCTCTGACTCTCTCATAATCAGAAACCTCTCTCCAAGAACCACCACAGTCAGGATCTTCAAAGGATAAAGGAAAAAGGAAGATGATTGCGGAAGAGCTTTAGGAAGAGGAGAAGATTGAGAAACTTAAGAAGATAGGAAGACTTCAGACTGAGAAGTTGCTAGGTGCTAGCACAAAAGCAACTGGTTCCAATCAGGAAGTTGTCATCAACAAAAGAAGAGAGCAGATCATTGACCAGCTCATTGAAATGGGAGCTGCTAATGAAGAAACACTCCTGCTACCATTAGAAGAGTTGGTGGATCTGGAAAAGGCAACCAGACTGAGGCTTGAAGAAGAAGCCAGGTTGGCCTTAGAGGTAAAGGAAAAGAAACAGAAGGAGGCTGAATTGCAGCTGAGGAGAGACAAGATAAACTTCCTACTCTCCAGAGGCTTTGATCTTCAAGAACTCTCTCCACACAACGATGATACGATCCTCTGGCTTTACAACAAAGAGGAGGATCAAATGGAGAAAGAAAAGAAGAAGGCTGCAAAAGAAAAGGCCAGAGAGAAGAAGAAGAAAGAAGAAGAGGCTAGGGTCACTACCTCTAAGAAGCTCACTTGGAAAGCCTGGATGAAGGACTATCTTCGGGCTCACGGCTTCTTTGGTAGGCAGGTGGGTCCTATGTCTGAAAGGGCACTCCAACGGATTGTCAGTGAAATTTAGGCTGACATCTGGATGGGAAAAGGAAAGAGATGTATAGAAGGGTAAAATGGATGACCTTCACTGCTTCCACCCAACCACAACCTGAACCTTCACCCTCACCATTCACCATTAAACCTGAACCTTTCACCCCTAAACCCACATCTCTACCTACTACTATTCCCTCACCTCAACCACCCAAACTTCCTATTATCCAACCCAAAACACTAGCCAGAACCTCTGAACCTAAACCTACCCATTTACCCTCCAAACCATCCCTTTAGCCTTCTCAACATCTCTCCCTTGAGGAGTTTAAGGCAATCAAGATGAAGCTCACTAATTGCACTACTTTGAGCGAAGTCTCTTATGTAGAAGACTCTGTTAACATCACCTATGTAGACGGATCTTCAAGTTCCCTCACAAGAGACAAATTTCTTGATTTTCCTAGAGGAACTTTGGACCAGGCTGCAAGACTTTTGGGCCTCAATTCTAACTCTTTAAATGAGGAAGAAAAGAAGCTCAGAAGGAAACTGGTGACTCTGCTGGATACAAGAAAAGAGGACAAGATTCCCGGTCAGTCTCTTATGCCTAGAAGGAAGATAATCCAGTGGAGGTTCGATGAACCTTCTCACAACTTTGTTGTGGAAAGAGAGAATAGTGAAATCAACAGACTCAATGCAACTTCTTTGTTAAACTCCAGTAGATTCGACATTGCTGAGTTAGCAGAGAAGCCATTCTCCAACCCCTCCAACTCTGAAGCTGCTGCACTCGTCAGAAATCATCTCAGCAGTCTTCATTTAGTTGAGCTAACTGGAAAGGCAAAGATTGAAGAAGAGTTGAAGTTGAGAAGACAGGAAGACAAGGAAAGATCTCCCACCAAAGGTGCTGCCTTTCTATAGATGGTGGAAGGTCCTGAATTGGAACCTATAGTTTGATGGGAATATGATTGCAGTTCCCATCAACCAACTCTTTTTAGAGGGCAACAACAAAGGGTACATGTTATCCAAGGTGACAGACTGGATTTCCAGTCTACCAAGGATATGTACAAGCTTCTCAACACCATATCAGGGAAGAACAAGGAGACAGACAAAGGGCAGGCTAATGCTTTCCTTGGTGCTAAAAGTTTTGAGAAGTCGTAAAAAGTGAAGTTTTGGTAGCATCAGCCTAGGGGGAGTTTGTTGGATCAAGAAGAAGGCTAATGCAACCAAAACTAGATCACTTAAGTTATTTTGGTGCTGCATGCAAAGGCTTCCGAAGCTTATCATGGAACTTCCGAAGGTTGTAGAGTTCATCCGAAGACAAAGGGAAAGTCCAACTTCCGAAGACAGAACTTTACTTCCGAAGACAAATGCATACTTCCAAAGTTCAAGACTTAGAAGAATAAAGTAAGAACACTTCCAAAGTATGATGAAAAGAAGAAGTCTCCAAGCCTTGGAAGAAGCAGTCTCTTCCGAAGTATAAAGTGGCTTCGGAAGTACTTACTCTTCCGAAGCCATTTATACTTCGGAAGACACTGCTATAACCAGTGGACACAAGTATGGTCTCTGACACTCTGCTGCAGAATTTTGATACAGCATGGCTTCTTCTTAAAGAACCATGTTGTTGACCATACTTTATTCCACTGTTTACCTTTTCATGATAGTACAGTTGCCAACTTTAGTTGGTGACAAAAGGTAAGTCAGGGACATGTCTTGACTATCAAATCTCAGATAAGACTTTATCCGAGATACCTTAACTATAGTCTTGTAGTATAGGCTTTAGCTAAAGGATCCCATTTGGTGTCAAAGTATATCCGGTTGTAGATAGTATTATATATAGGTTCTCCTTGTAACTCATAGTAGCAAGATTATCATCTCCTTGTAAGAGTCTTTGTATTTTGAGTTGAGAATCAATATATAAAAGTATCTTGAAATTATCTCTCTGTGTTCTTAGTTACTTTTCATATTGTGATCAACTCTTATTGATTCTATCTCGAGTGTGATTCTAGGTGAGTTTGAGAGAAAACCTTTGTGTTTAAGTGAAAAACACCGATCCTGCATGACCTATACCGGGTGATTCAGAAGGATACAGAATCCTTGAGAGACTTCATTACTAGAATATTTCTGTTGCATGGTGAAACTTCCGAAGCATTCTTCTTCAGTACTTGTGCAGCATGCATGTAGAAAGACTTTGGTTGCTTCAGCCTCTATGCATATTCTCTACAAACTCCCCCTAGGTTGATGCTACCAAAACTCTTGAAGACTTCAGATATCAATAGTCCTCATCATGATCATAACTAGCCCTTCTTCATGAGATGATCAGGATCCTTCAAACTGTCAAAATGTTTTCTCATGTCAAAGAGATCATGCAGAGGCAACTGAAACATATCTTGCCAAGTGTAGACATTAACAATGCCATGATCTCTGATGACATGCCACCGTTTTGGATTTTAGTGTATGTCCAGGACAGGATGGGTCTTTCTGATGCAAGAGGAGCTATTGGAATGGGAGATGATGGAGCATCCTCTGGCTACACATCCTCATGATGTTCTGACTTATCTGTGACTTAGAAAAGGATACAATATTCTTCTTCTTCTTTGGCTTTGATTTAGAAGCCATCCTTTTCTTTCTCTTTGTTACTTTTAACTGAGAAGACTAGCCTGCAGAACCGAATTGATCTTCATGGTCTTTCTCAGTTGGGTCTTCAACTCTCACAGTTTCAAATTGAGATTGAGTCTGACCCTGTTGTGGATCAGAAGATGAAGCTTTCTGGGATTCAGCAGGAGGTCCAAGTTGTGATGTCTCTAGTTGTTCAACCTTAACTTCCACTTCAGGTGGGGCTTGACTTGGAGGGGAATGTAGGTCAACCAGCTCTCCACATTTGATCTTCTGCTTGATCACCCTGATATGCTCATCCATAGTGGATAGAGACATGGGGCTAAGTCTCCTTCCGAAGAATCCATACAGCTTTAAAAAGCTCATCATCCTCTGCCTGTCAGCAGATTTCTTCATGCTTTTGTGGATGATGGTTCTTGACTTAGCAGCTTCTTCCCTTAGCTTTCTTTTGGTTGTCTTTCTCTCCTTGACTATCTCAAGTTCAAGTTTTTTGAGATACTCAAACTCAACATAGTCATAAGATAAGGGAAGAAGTGCTTCTGCCTAATATAGGCCTGTGGCACTCAGGTAGTTGATTATCTTGATACTTTCTTCTTCGTTATCTACCTGAGGTTCTTGCTGAACCACATCCTCATATATAGGGCTTTCTTGAATTGGGGAGAGGGTAGGCACATGCTTGTACAATCTTTTCTTTGTTATGTCTTCTTTGATTTTTACTAGAAGCTCTGCATCTTCTACCTCCTTCTTTTCCCTTGACCTTTCCAGGTCAACCAGTTCATTTAACTCCTCCAAGGGGAGAAAGATGACATTGTCTATGTCATAGTTCCTTGTCTACAGATAGTTTATCCTGACTGCCCTTAACTCATCATTCTGAGTATCTGGTCTGGGGGTAGTCCTAATTGTAGCCTCCATGAGTCTAGCAGACCCAGAAGAGGAACCTTCTCCCCTCAGCTTCCTTTTCCTCTCTCTCTTCTCCTCCTCAATATCCTCAGATGTCATCTTCTTTTCCCTTTGTCACTCACAGACCTTTGTGACTCAGGGTGGAGAGAGCTTTGGCCTTTATTGCTTGATGCAGCTTGGATTGATAAATGGCATGTTGACTAAATCCAGACTGTCATAATAGTTCAGGGTCTGAAAATTGAAGATCTCTTGCTATCCTTGAACTTTTATGATGATTAGGGCTCTCCTGTTGCTGTCATACCTCCACCCAATGATGTGATTTGAAGATGGTGGAGATGACATAGTTGTTGGTATCCCATCCTCAAACAGACTCTGTATGAAGGAGTCTGTGTAGTCCACATCAATGTGAATTTGAGGAGGTTATTGAGTAGGCACAATTGCAAGTGAGGATGGTGAGTCCTCAATGTCCATACTCGCCGAAGAACTCCCAGGTTCTGTAGCTGTAATGACTTTCTCCCCCTTTTTGGTAGCATCACCCACTTGCATAGGTGAGCCAGGAGTTAGGTCAATCATATCCACAGGTTTTGGTGTTCCTGGTTGAGCTCTTCTTAAAGGTCTCCCAGCTAGTTTTTCCTTAAGATATGAAATGTCAAGTTGCTGATCATTGACCCTGTTATGCAAGGTAATCACTTGAGATTCAAGGTGACTAACCTTGGAGACTAAGTAGGTGCATGTTTTTGATAGTTTGTGCACCTTTAGTCTTATATTCCCCTCATCTTCATCAGAAGAATCATTGGGGGATGAGATGATTGGACCAAAGTACTCAGTCTCACCACCAGCTTCAGGTTCTTGGCTGCTGGATTTCCTCTGCTCACTGTCAGTCTCACTTGAGATGATAGTGGGCTGAGTTGCCATGGTTGAGGTCTAATGATGTAATCACTTTCAAAAGTGAGAGCCTCTTCCATATGGACATCCTGAACAGGTTCAGAAGTATCCACCTCAGTTGTAGGTGACTGATGTGGGCTAGAAGTAGGAGACTCAGGAGCACTCATCTCTCTTTGAGTAGGGGAAAAGAAGAGAGAATCATGATACTCACTGAAACCTAAATCTTCATCAGTATAGAAGTCAAGGTTGGGGATTGGTTGGTTGAGATCTAAAGGCTGGGGATGGTAACTTTCCCCTAAAGGTTGATCACTTGAGTGTTGAGACTCAGAGTGATGGCTTAAGGCAGTTTGGCTTATGAGCTCATCAGGCTAAGCATAAGGACCCTCAGCACTGATCCTTGAAGAGATGGGAGTGGCCTGCTCCTCAGGAGAAGTGGGAGCTCTAGTTTCCACTTCCTCCTGTATGGGTGACTGTATGCGGGCCTCCAAAGACTGAATAGTCTGAGCAGGGGTTCGTTTGGATTTTCGTTGGTAGGTGATGGTCATTTGTGGTTGTGTAGGTGGTTGGGATGTAGCAGGTGTGGGTTCAACACTAGCTGGTGCTGCTAGGTTGTCACCTTGAGCAATACGCTCTAACATTTTGGGACTAGGGTTGTTTCTACCCCAGAGAAGCCAACAGTGGACTTTCTTAGTATTTTAAAGATGTTGGACTTCATCTGTCCTAGTTTAAGAATGTTACCTGTTCCCCTTAACTGTGAGCCTAGTTCATAGTTAAGAATGTACTGGACATATCTAGAAACATGTAATATTCTAAGGAGTCTAACTTGGCAAGTAAATTAGTATAAACAAATTGAGAATACCTGAACTTGACCCCTGAATCATTCCATGGATAATGAAGGAGAGATCCTCAGGAATCTGGTCCCATCCACCATACTTGTTGATAAGCTGTGGATAACCACATGGAGCAGGAATCTCCATTGGGATAAGACCTTCCCTTTCCTAAAGGTCTTTACAGAGAAGTCTCCCTCATACACCATCTACACAAAAGCATGATTAACGGCTTCCTTTAGGAAGAACACCTCACCTTCTTCATCATCTAGCTGAAGATGCATGTTGATGATGGCCGGAGTGATGAAGACTATTCTCTCCTGTACTGTGGCAGACGATACCTTCTCCCCATCCATGACGACCTATTGGCACGTCTTCCAGAATTCAAGCAGATGATCCTCATAGAGTGGAGGATCAATGGTTAGGGAGGTTAAGTAATTAGACAAAGCTAAGAAGCGACAAACCTCTGAGAAATGAGGATCTTTCTCAGAGCTTAACAGAGCAACCTGATTATGTTGTCTGTGGAGCTGCATGGTAAAGTTCGGATCATTTCTGTGAGCAGGGTTGGCCATTGTGAGGTAGATTAAGGATGAAGAAAGAAAGAAGAAAGAAATTTCAGAGAGAAATTTAGGGTTTTAGGTTTGGAGGAAGAAGCACATGATAGAAAGAGGGGGAAACCGTTGGTTTATATGTGAGAAGGATTTCAGACAAAGTTTAATGAAGGAGGATAAACTTTGAAATCCCGATGTCGGTCCCACCTCTGAAAAAGTAGTTTACTTTTGCTCAAAAAGTAGTTTTCTTGGAAGTCAAAAAGCTTCCGAAGGTAAATTATCTTCGGAAGTTTTAATGAAAAAGCTTTTGAAGCTAAAATGACTTCGGAAGAGTTTCCAGAGAGTTTTGAAAATTTTACTTCGGAAGAGAAATTAAAACTTGAATTCTTAGTACATAAAAGAACAAAGCTTCCGAGAGTTAATTTTGCTTCGGAAGAAGAAGGTCTTTGAAAACATATAAGTGCCAAAGAAAATTTTGAGCTTCGGAAGATATTTTAGAAATTTCTTCCAAAGGTAAAATACTTGAGCAGTTATTTGTTTAAGAGAAAAAATTTCTTTCGAAGTTAAAAGCATAACTTCCGAAGGATCAAAATTTTCATAAATCTAAGGAAAGTGTTCAAAAAGATTTGTATCCAAAGAAAACAAGAGCTTATAAAAGTGATGAACTAGAAAACTTAGGACACACATAGTTTAAGAAATAATAAGAATTAGTTTTAAGAAAAACCTACTCAAAGTTGATCATCCCAATAGCTGATACAAGATATTTAAATCTCTGTTCATCAAAAGTCTTTGTAAACAGATCATCATATTATTCATCTGTGTGAACTTTGACTAGTTTAATCAACACTTTTTCATAATTATCTCTTATTAAATGATACCTGATATTAATGTGTTTGGTCCTTGAGTGCTGCACAGGGTTCTCTGTGATTGAGATAGCACTATTGTTGTCTATGAGAATAGGAGTCTCCTTGAATTTGAACCCATAGTCGAGCATATGATTCTGAATCCAAAGCACTTAAGCACAGCAGCTTGCAGCAGCAATGTATTCAGCTTCAGCAGTTGATGCAGAGACATAGGATTATTTCTTGCATTGCCATGAGACAACCCTTCCACCAAGAAACTGACATTCCCCAGATGTAGACTTTGCAGTCATGTTGCAACCACCAAAATCACTATCTATGTATGCATACAGGTTGAAGTCGGGATTCTTGAGATACCATAAACCAAGTGTCGAAGCACCCTTAAGGTATCTTAAAATCCTTTTGACAGTGATAAGATGAGATATCTTAGGGTTGGCTTGATATCATGCACAAATGCAAGTGGCAAACATAATATCAGGCTTGCTAGCAGTAAGATATATAAGAGACCCAATCATAGCCTTGTATAAGTGCTCATCTACACACTCCCCCTCAAGATCAGGTCCAAGGGAGTGGTTTCTAGCTATGGGTGTCTTAGAAATCTTTCAAACAGTCATGTTGAACCTCTTGAGTATGTCCTGAACATACTTTGACTGACTAATGAAGATGCCAGCTTCAACTTGCTTCACTTGAATTCCCAGAAAGAAATTGAGTTTCCCCATGGCACTCATTTCAAATCTATCCATCATCTGCTTCTCAAAGTCTTTGCAGAGCTTTGGATTAGTTGAACCAAAGATGATGTCATCCACATATACTTGTACTAGCAATATGTCAATTCCTTGTCTTTTGATGAAGAGAGTTCCATCTATAGTACCTATCCTGTATCCATGTTTGCAAAGATACTCAATAGTGTCTCATACCACTTCCTGGGTGCCAGATGCAACCCATAAAGAGCTTTGTCAAGCTTGCAGACATAATCAGGATGATCAGGATCTACAAAACTAGGTGGTTCTTTGACATACACCTCCTCATCAATCACTCCATAAAGAAAAGCACACTTTACATCAAGTTGAAAGACCTTGAAGTTCTTGGATGCAGCAAATGCCAGGAATATCCTAACTACTTCCAGTTTTGCTACAAGAGCAAAGACACATGTGTAGTCAACTCCTTCTTCTTATGTACATCCTTGAACAACTAGTCTAGCTTTGTTCTTGATGATAATGCCTCTATCATCCTTCTTGTTCCTAAACACCCATTTGGTTCCAATGGTAGTCTTCCCATGAGGAAGAGGACAAAGGTTCCAAACTTTCTATCTTTTGAATTGAGGCAGCTCATCTTCTATAGCTTCAACCCAACTTCCATCCTTCAGAGCCTCATCAACTTTCTTTGGCTCTATCTGGGATAACAAACAAGAGTGGAGACAAACATTTGCTTCATGGGTTTGTCCTCTTGTTCTTACCCCTGTGACAACATCCCTAATGATGTTTGTGGTGGGGTGGGACTTATGGATCCTTAGCTGAGGGATCACAACAAGTTGTTGAGAAAGATCTAAATTAGAGAAATTTAGATCTGGCATAGAAGTTTCACCCACCACATGAGCACACTTATCAAGAGACACTTGATCCAAGGAGTATGTGACATCATTGATGTTATCATCCATGGAGTGGTTATCAGCATCAAGAAAGTCTTGATCACTTTCACCACTACCATCATTGTCTTTTGTAGTTGAAGCATCCTTATCTGGTTGTGGAGCCTCTGAGCTAGAATTTGAAGGCATACCAGATGTATCAGCTGAGTTTGTCATTGTGGTGCTGATAGAAACCTCATTTGTAGAAGTAGTTCCAACTGGAGCTGAAGATGTATTACTTGAAGGTCTTCTCAGCTCAAATCTTGGATCTGGATCACCTGTATTTAAATTTTCTGTAGATCCTGAAACAGTCTTATAGATTTGTAAAAACAGTTGCTAACTAAATCAAGATCAAAGAGTCAATGAGGACCAGAACCAGCCACACAGGGTGTGTGTTCATTGAAAGTCACATTGGCTGACTCAATAATTCTAGTTCTGAGATTGTATACTCTGTAAGCCTTAGCTTGGGAAGTGTATCCAATAAAGTGTCCATTATCTTATTTCTCATCAAATTTGGCAATTTGATCCTTGGTATTCAAGATAGTGCAAGGACAACCAAATGACCTGAAAAAACCAATGAAAGGTTTCCTCTTGTGCCAAAGTTCATAAGGAGTCTTACAATAAGTCTTAACTACTAAAACTTTGTTCTACACATAGTAGGCAGTGTTGACTGCCTCTGCCCAGAAGGTGATGGGCAGCTTATAGTCAGACAACATGGTTCTTGCAGCTTCAATCAGTGTCCTGTTTCTCCTCTCAGCAACACCATTCTGCTGAGGAGTCCTGGGAGCATAGTATTGTCTTGTAATACCCTTTTGATCACAGAATGCATCAAGGATTTGGTTCTTAAATTAGATTCCCTGATCACATCTTATGATTTTGACCTTGTATTAGATTGATTCTCAATCTTCAAGATGAAACTCTTTAGAATCTCAGGAGTCTCATCATTAGTTCTAAGGAAGAAGACCCAAGTGAATCTTGTAAAGTCATTTGTGATCACTAAACAGTAAAAGGTCCTTGCTAGACTCATTACACTAGTGGGGCTAAAGAGATCCATATGTAACAAGTGTAGGGGTGTAGTGATGGAGTTCCTTCCTTAGGCTTGTGAGATACCTTATGTTGCTTCTCTTTCAGGCATGCAACACAATGGTCATCACTTGTAAAGTCTTTCTTTGGCATTCCAGTTACCAAATCATTCTTAATAAGTTTATTCATATTTTTAAAGTTTACATGGCACATTCTTTTATGTCATAGGAAAGATTCATCACTATTGGATTTAGACAGAAAGCATGAAACTTCTCTAGAGGGAGATGTTTCTTGCAAATCCATCTTGTACATGTTCCCTTTCCTGAGGGCTCTAAGTAGAATATGCTCATGAGGAATGACCATCCTGGGCTTGAGAACAATGCACTCATGCTCAGTAAAAAGCATGTTATGACTCGGATCACAAAATTAGGATACACTCAGAAGATTGTACCCAAGCTCCTTGACAAAGTTTACCTTTTCAATGCTGAGCTTACTATTTGTGACCTTTCCCCTTCCTGAAATGTAACCCCCTTCATCTCCTCCAAAGGCAATTGGCCCTCCATCAATCCTTTCAAAGTTCTAGAGTAGTGACCTATTGCCTGTCATGTGCCTGGAACAACCACTGTCAATGATCCATACATTTGTGTTTGTCTTCAGCTATCCCTGCATAAAGAAAATGATTAGTTACATTTGGAAACCCAATCCTTACTTGTCTTGGGCTCAATAAGAGAACAGAAGGTAATGCAATAGTAATAGATCCTATGGTCGTGCTAGGAGGATCTTGAGCTATGTTGATGGAGAATTTTCAGTCACTTGGTCCTTCTTAGACTTCCACACCACCGTTGGAGTCTTGGATTTGACCTTCAATACTTTGGAAGCTTTTGATACTTTGGAAGTTTTGATGACTGAGCCTTCGGAAGATCCTGCAGGCACTGCAGCAGACCTCAGTGCTTCGGAAGTATTCCTTCCTTCTGAGACCAACTTTTCTTCCGAAGGCAATTTTCCACTTGCCTTCTTCTTAGATTTAGAGCTTCCAAAGGAAACAGATTTTCCTTCTGAAGCTTGAATCTTGTTGGAACTCTTGGAAGTCTAATCAAGTTTTTCCTCATTGACTTGGTCATCACAGTCCTTTTCTTCTCCTCATAAGGATAGTGGCCCTTCTTAGAATCCTCCTCTTCACTCTTCTCAGAGGAAATCTTCACTATCACTTCTTCATCCTCTTCACTGAAAGGATCTATGAGAGGAAGCTCATCTTCACAAGTTCCACACCTAGAAGATCTTACAGACAAGATTGTGTGTGGAGGAGCTATCTCATTTGATCCTAGTCCCTGCTTGTTTTGATAGCACACTTTGTTGTGCAGGGATGAGGATATCATGTTCTTGAAGGTCTCTTCTTCAAGAACACATTTGTTTGCCCTGGCTTTGCTAATCACAAGCTTAGCCTGGCACTCAGTTAACTTGGTTATGAGATCCTTGATTTGAGTCCTAAAATCTATATGCTCATGTTTTAGAACTGAAATTGTTTCCTCTAAATCCTCTATCTTTAGTTTATAATCATTTTCAGACTTTCTAAAATAAGCTTTTAAAATGTTTAAGGACTCAAGATTAGATCTCATCTCCAAGTTATAGGACTTGTATCTATTTACTTTAGCAATGCATTCAGGGGTACAAAGATGTTCCAATACCTTGGCTTCATCAAGATCTGCCATCAGTGCTTGGTTTGGAGAAGCATCTTCCACCTGAAAGCTCCAATCAAAGCTTCCTTCTTCAATAGCAACTGCAGCCTGCTGCTTTAGCTTCTTATTCTGAGGAGCTTTGTCAGTGTAGTTGGGTCTGGACTGTGTTTGGCCACCACTTGTTCTAGGTGCCTTCCACTCCTGGCAAAGTGGTCCATCAAGTTACAGTTGTAACACTTGACCTTGCCTTTGTCCAGGCCAACTTTCCACTGGTTGCATTGCTTGGAAACTTCCTTCCAGTCCGCTTGTAGAACTTCTTGGCTCTATGAGTGTGAAGAGCCATCTGCTGGACTATCTCCATGTACTCCAGATCATCTGGATGGATACAGTCCAGGTCTTCAAGGGTGAACAGGAAGCTACCACAACTTTCATCAGAAGGCACAAATGCTTAAGAAGAACTTGTCTCTTGGAATAGGCTTCCTTGGGTGTAGTTCTCCCTTGGTGTCTCTGGGAAGGTGATGAAAGGACCCTTTGGTGAGTTGTCAAGGTAGCATATGAGATGATATTGGGGTTCTATGCTATCCCTTTCAACCACATGCAAGGCTGAACCCATTTGATTGTTGGAGTTAGCAGATGAACCTTGCATGTTCATTTCCATCTGGTAGCCACTGAGAATCCCATATAACTCTATCATAGTAAGAGTTTTTAGATTCTCAGTCCTCTTGATCACCACACAGTAGTGTGTCCACTATCTAGGAAGTGAGGACATGAACATCCTTACAATGTCCTTGTTCTTAAGAGGAACTCCTCCATCCATAAGGGTATCCACAATCTCAACATACCTGAAGTATTGCTGAGTCATGGTTTCACCTATTTTGAAGGTGAAGTTTTCAAACTGCTGCTTTAGGAGATCCTTCTTGTTCTCCTTAGCTTCAGAGGAACCCTCATACATCAGTTTCAGTGCATCCCACAGCTGCTTGCTGTTTTGCACTTCTTGAAACCTCTGTATACAGAGTTTGGAAGAGCAATCTAAAGGGTTGTCATGTATTTTCTATCAATTTCTACTCTCTTCCTGTCTTCATCAGAGTAGTTTGCCACAACCTTGGGGATCATACCAGCACCAGTAGCAGAGGGGGTGGTAGGTATGTAAGGTCCATTCTCAACAGACTCCCATATTCTTGAGTCTAAAGACCCGATGAAACCTTCCATTCTCAGACACCAGGTGTCAAAGTCATCAAGAGTGATCAGTGGGGAATTGTTCATAGTTCTAGTTTCCAAATCAGTCATGGAAATGGCTGCCATTTGAAAAGTTTAGTATTTGTGTGCGTGAGGGATCTTAAGATGGTGAGATCTTATATCTAGAGCCTGGAATGCTCTGATACCAAATACAGGACCGGTGACGGGCATCACTTACAACACAACAACACAACAACACAAAGAGGAGATTAACCAAAACTTAATCAAATAGTAAACTGGTTAACCACAAGAAGACACTAAGAACACAAGTAATGTAAGAGACAGAACACAAGAGCACAAGTATATGGTTTTCAAGAATACAGTATATTGCTTTCTCTATGTTCTATTACAAGTGTTACAAAGAAAATGGAAATGATACAAGAACATGATATACTTATACTACATCCTACAGCCGACCATACTTTGAATGCCAGCTGGATACAATTGACTAGACTTAAAACAAATCAATTGTAGAGTCAAAAAGGCAGATTGTCTTTTTTGACTTTGTGACTATGACATGCCATAGCTTACATCCTTTTGTATTCCAAAAAGGATAAAGTACATGAAGTAAAAAGTTACAGACTCAAGATCTTTATAGTTACCAAAAGCATGGACCTTTCACCAACTCATACAAGTTGGTGACTTTATAGAGATGCAGTGGAAAGGTGTCCAGCTTTATGGAATAGTACATCAGATAAAGCATGTTACTAAAAGTCTTCGGAAGAAATCTGTCCTCAAGAGTTGTGGCTTCGGAAGACTTTGTCTTTTAAGCTTCAGAAGACTTCATCTTTGGCTTTGGAAGATATTGGTCTTGGCTTCGAAAGATTTCACACTTAGAATATTTTTGTTGCATGTGTGAAACTTTCGAAGCATTCTTCTTCAATACTTGTGCAGCATGCATGCAGAAAGACTTTGGTTGCTTTAACCTCTTTGCATATTCTCTACAAACTCCCTGTGTATATTGAAGGAATGAACACCATGCAGAAATTCTGCGTGATAGATTCCTTATCCTGCTGTAACATCATCCAGGACAGGCCACGGATCCATGACATGAAGGTTGTACCCTCAACCTACCATCAATGTGTGAAGCTTCCTACTCCATGAGGGGTGGTTAAGATAAGCAGTGAGCAATAGGAGGCTAAGAACTATTATACCTCCTTAATGAAGGCTTCGACAAAGACTCAATCAGCATAGCAATTAAAGAACAGGCCCCGTGGAGTCTTTTAGGCTGATCAGAAGGAAGTAAAGGAAGTATCCTTAGATCTAGAGGATACAGAGAAAAAGGCTCTAATAGGATCCAATATCCTTAAGGATATCGAACCAAAACTCATAACATTCCTTAAGGATAGGGCATCCTTTTTCGCATGGAAACATGATGATATGACAGGTATATCCAAAGATATCATTACTCATAAATTAAATGTAAACTCTAATTGCAGGCCTGTACATCAAAAAAGAAGAAAGTTTACTCCTGAAAGGAACGCAATCATCTAAGAAGAAGTAGATAAACTAATGAAAGCAGGAATGATCAGATAAGTTAAATTCCCAAGATGGCTTGCAAATGTGGTGGTGGTACGAAAGAAGAATGGGAAATGGGGAGTTTGTGTTGATTACACAGATCTGAACAAAGCGTGCCCCAAAGATCCCTTTCCATTGCCACACATTGACTCCATGGTGGATGCAACAGCAGGGCATGAAATCCTTACCTTCATGGATGCATCAGCTGGTTTCCAACAAATACAAATGGAACCATCTAACCAGGAGGATACTGCATTCATCACCCCTTCAGGTATATATTGCTATATTGCTAGGCCTTTTGGACTAAAAAATGCAGGTGCCACATATCAAAGGCTGGTGAATTTGATGTTTAAAGAGAAACTAGGGGACACCATGGAGGTATACATCTATGATATGGTGGTCAAATCAAAGAAAGAACAAGATCACCTCCAACAGTTGAAGGAAGCATTCGACATCCTTGATGAATTCAATATGAAGTTAAACTCATCCAAATGCCACTTTGGGGTCAAAGCAGGAAATTTCTTAGGATACATGGTGACGAAGAGAGGAATCGAAGCAAGTCTGGAGCAAATAAAGGCTATCATGGACCTAAGGTCACCCGCAAATACTAAGGATGTGCAGAGACTAACAGGAAGGATAGTAGCCTTAAACAGCTTTATCTCTAGGCCCTCAGATAAATGCAAGAATTTCTATGATAATCTCAGGAAAAAATAGAAATTCGAATGGACGGAGAAGCATGAGAAAGCCTTGAAGGATCTAAAGGAATACTTATCCTCAGCACCATTACTGATGAAGCCTGAGGATAGAGAGCCCCTATCCTTATACTTAGCCGTTTAAGGAAACGCAGTAAGTGAAGTCTTGGTAAAGGACCATGAAGACCAACAACATCCTATTTATTATGTAAGTAAAAGTCTACTAGATGCAGAAACCAGGTATTCTCATTCAGAAAAACTCATACTTGCATTGGTTATGGCATCAATCAAATTAAGGCATTATTTTGAAACTCATACAATCCATGTCTTGACTAACTATCCAAAAATGTCAGGAAGGATAGCCAAGTGGGCTGTAAAGATAAGTGCCTATAACATAGTATACGAACCAAGAACATCTATCAAGTCCCAAGCACTCGCAAACTTTGTGGTTGATTTCATTGAGGATATAGTCAAGGATGCCGACCTCGAAGTACAACAGTTAAACGTAGAAGAAGGATATTAGATCCTTGACATTAATGGAGCTGCAAATGTCCGGGGGACAGGGTTAGGCATCCTATTAAAATTACTAAAGGGGGACATTATACCCCAATCAATTACATGTGAATTTCAGGCCACTAACAATGAAGCAGAATACGAAGCACTTATAGCAGGAATGCATCTTGCTAAGGATATAAGGGTCAAGTATCTTCAAGTATATGTTGATTCTTTATTAATAACTAATCACTTTAACGGATCTTATGCCGTGAAAGGTGAAAAGTTGCTATAATATCTTGAGAGAGTCAAAAAACTATCAAAAGAGTTTGTAGACTTTAAGATAATGCAAGCACCTAGGGAAGAAGACACAGAAGCCAATGCTTTAGCAAATCTAGCCTCATCCTTAAGGATACCGGAAGGAACAAAGATTCCAATTATCCATATCCTTAAACCAGCAATCTCTGAAGAAGGATACAAGATCTGAGAATGAAGAATCAAGGATACTAGATCCTCAGCATAATCAAGAATCCTGGATCCTTCCAATCAAGAACTACATCTTAAAGGAAGAGATTCCACCAGACCAAAATCCTAAAGTGTTTAAGATGAAGGTATCTAGATACACCCTGATAAACAATGTATTATAAAGTCTCTTGCAGGTCCTTAACTAAGAAGCTTGGAAAAGCCTGAAATCTAAAAAGTACTAAAAGACATACATGAAGAAGATTGTGGAAATCACACTGGGGGCAGGGCACTCTTCTCCAAAGTCTTAAGAACAGGATACTTTTGGCCTACTATGAAGAAGGATGCGATATCCTACTCTTAGAAATGTGATGCATGTCAAAGACACGCCAACATCCTTCACCAACCAACAGAACCACTACATCCTATCACCTCTTCATGGCCTTTTATGAAGTAGGGGATGGATATAGTTGGAAAACTACCAGATGCTCCAAGAGGGAAAGTATTCATGCTTGCCATGACTGATTACTTTTCCAAATGGATCAAAGCTGAGGCATTCATTCAAATTTGTGAAAAGGAAGTAATATCCTTTATAAAAATGAATATCCTTAAGAGGTTTGGCATTCCAGCGGAGATAATTTGTGATAATGGATCTCAGTTCATAGGAAAGAGGACCACAAACTTTTATGCCAGTTGGGGAATCAAAATAATCACTTCCACCCAAGTACATCCTCAATCCAATGGGTAAGCGGAGTCTAACAATAAGATTATTATAAATAATCTTAATTAAAGACTTGGGGACAAGAAAGGAAATTGGGCAGAAGAACTACCTTTCGTCCTATGGGTAGATAGAACTACCACAAAGAATGCAACACGGCAAACTCTGTTTTCATTAGCCTTTGGATCTAAAGCAGTAATTCCTACAGAAGTAGTTATTCCTATAATAAGAGTTAGCATGAAGGATCATGAGCTGAATAAAGAATCCTTGATGCAAGACCTCGAGACAGTAGACGAAATCCGAGACATAGCCAAGATAAGGATGGCAGCTTATCAACAAAAGATAGCAGCTTCTTATAACAAAAATATAAGAATACGCATATTCCAAATAGGAGAAGGCCCCTACTTAATCAATGCGGAGGCAGGAAAATGCGTAAAGCATTCCAGGAAAATTATGTAAAGCATTGCAGAATACAACCAAGGCATCCGATGGAAAGCTAGCACCGAAATGGGAAGGCCCCTACTTAATCGATGCGGAGGCAGGAAAAGGAGCCTAAAAACTAAGTAACATTGAGGGTGAACTTCTACCTAGAGCATGGAAGGCGATACACCTCAAGAAATACTTTATGTAAGGATGTTGTATCCTTGAAACATGTTATATTCTGATTTTCACAAGGATGATGGTATGTGTCTCACTTTGATGTTTCATTATGCTTATCCTTATTATCTTAGTCTAGTTTACTCTAAATTGTTTGGAACTGGTATTTTAAACAACAACTTCTCGCCAAGATTAGTTTTTTTGTAGATTCAATGACAAAGGAAGATGCATGCATAAAAGTGGCCTTGTCGCCAGTCATTTCAGCCCTGTTGTCAGTAAGAGATTGATCATCTCTTCTATGTTTTTAAGGTGTCCAGCGCACCTTCTAAGGTTTGAAAATTTTCACTTCCTAAGTTTTTGGGTAATGAACTCGGTTCGAGAACATACTCTCGCCTGGAGCGCATGTTACCTAAACCTATATGCTGGGGTGAAGCAGCCAGTCCATGAATAATGGCTGACCACTCCGTCATTCTTGGCCAAATGGTAAGGATCTTAAGATTTCTAACTTTTTTGGGTTAGCAATTGGTTTGGCATGCACGTACCATCTAAGAGCTTTATCGCCAATATCTTTAAAGGGCTTTATCACCAGTATCTTTAAAAGGCTTTATCGCCAGTGTCCTTAAAGGGCTTTATCGCTAGTATCCTCGAAAGGCTTTATCGCCAATATCCTCGAAAGGCTTTATCGCCAGTATCCTTAAAAAGGTTTTAACGCCAGTATTCTTAAAGGCTACGAGACCAGACTGGGTTGGTCTCCATACAGGAATCCTCCAGTAACACCGACATGAAGACCTAGGCTTTATAACAGGTTGGCTAAGGCTTTTGGCATCTTTTGACTATGGGCTCTAGTTCCAAACTGATTAAGGCATGAGTGGCTGGAAACATATATTTGAAAACACATCTACATATCAAGGTTAAGCTATCAAACTATGATTTTCTATTCTATCTTTATTACTTAAAGAAATCGTTTCCTAAAGTTGGCCATGGATATTTATCCTCTAAGGATTCTTAAAATTTATGAGTTTTTAATCAAATTGCAATTCACAAAATTAAACAATCCCACAACACATGGCAGCTAGTGGAAAGGTTATCTTTTTACTAATGGGTTAACCATGCAAAAATACCAGGTATCAATCCGGGCTTCATCCAACATAAGTGGATTCATCCACCTAGATTCCCAAAATGAGTTAAATACGGTTTGGGCTTCGTCCTGAAACTCAGGATCCCTCCACCCAAACCGTTAATTGTCTGCCCACGAAGGGGAC
Source organism: Flaveria trinervia (assembly GCA_025506515.1). NCBI lineage: Eukaryota > Viridiplantae > Streptophyta > Magnoliopsida > Asterales > Asteraceae > Flaveria > Flaveria trinervia. The sequence goes on along the minus strand of CM046452.1, from coordinate 66,263,328 downwards.
TTAAGTGCAAGAAAATTAATATTTTTCAAAAGAGCCTGTAGGCTACAACCAATCAGTTACATGCAAGACTAAATATGGGCTCAGGCCTTGTCAACATTACCTTCATCGCCCATGGAAACATCCTTCTCCTTGCCGGCTTCATGACCTCCCTCCTTGGCATCCTTGCCCTTGCTTGGCTCACCCTTCGACCCTCCAGCTTGTAAGGCCCCGTTCCCGGGACACTTACAGCTGGCCAATCATTGCTCATAATACATACAGTTACATTAACTTGAAATAAACGTTGCAGCAGAAACATAAAAAAACAACATTTTCATTAAAAATGCTTTTGGAAAATAATACAACATTCGTTACACAATTTCATTTGTTTGCATTACAATGCAAAAACATTAAACAAAAGAATGCCATCCAAAAGAGCCAAGTAGCTACCCCGTGCCATCCTCAGCAACTTTACCTGCCAATTGGAAAATGCATAAAAAGTTAGTGTTGCTAAGTGAGTTCTAGTTTTATAATAAAACATTCTTTGTCTTTCTTTTAAAACCGTCCTTTACAATCATACGTGATCATACATTATACATACACATAGATAATATCATTATTATCTTCATCATTCGTTCGTTCATTCCGTACATTCGTCATTAAATATTTACTTTCATTCGGACCAATGCCATGTGCTTTACCGCACCGTCATGCATAAAGCCGGTACTGGGCCTAAGGTCTTTCATAGACCCCGAACATTGTGCATGAAGCTGACTCCAGTACCTAGGGTAAGCGGCAAGGTTCCCATACATATGATCAATCACAAGGATTGGACCCCAGTGTGCATCCTTCTGGGGTAATTACCCCGCACACAGTTGAACTAACACCCTTCATTAGGTGTGAACCTCCATACATATGCTAAATCACATAGATTAAGCCCGAGTGTGCATCCTTCTGGGGTAGCTAACCCGCACACGGTTGAGCTAACACCCTTCATTGGGTGTGAAACTCCTTATGTTTGTTTGCAAGCCTTTCTTACTTTTATTCATTAATTAATGCATGCATTCATTCATTACGTTCCTCTTTCATTATCTTCCACTTTACGTTACATATTCAGTCATTAACATTCAATGTAAAGCCACGAAAAAATAATCATACACAACAAGGAACACAAACATAAACATACAACATCACCATTCAAGGCACATCACACAGATATAACATACCACATACATAAAATCATGCATAAGCACCAATCATACATCAATATTCATGCCCATCATATCATCAACGACTTCAAAAAGTCAACTTTCATAGCCCCTGGGAACCTCGCAAGTCAAACCTACATCTGCACTTTTCCCCCGGAAATCAGAAAATATTCTAAGTGTTCATCCGCATTTCGTCTTTGTTCATCCGCATTTCTTTTTGTTCATCCGCACTTCTTTTTACTCATCCGCATTTCCTTACTCATCCATATTTCCTTTGCTCATCTGCATTACCTTACTCATCCGCATTTCCTTACTCATCCGCATTTCCTTACTCATTCGCATTTCCTTACTCATCCGCATGTCCTTACTCATCCACATTTCCTTACTCATCCGCATTTCCTTACTCATCTACGTTTCCTTTCTTATTTGCATTCCTTACTCATCTGCATTTCCTTACTCATCTACATTGACTTAAACTCATCCGCATTGACTTATACTCATCCGCATTGACTTATACACATCCGCATTCACTTATACTCATCCGCATTGACTTATACTCATCTGAATGAGGAACACTTAAGCAGTTATTTATGGCTGGGCGTATGAGCTACTGTTTGGGCGCATGAGCAGCCCAGGTCACACTTAACCTCATAATTCGGTCCTAAAATACCATCTATCATGTTCTAACCTGAAATCTTACATTCTAAGCCATAGAAACACAACCATAACATCACCAAACATAAAGATAGCACAAAATTAAACCCCACCCGCAACATACACACATACATACGGGTATGAAACTCAACTTTTGTAAAAATTTCATACATGCATTTCCAGCCCCAAAATTAGTTAAAACATGTAAAATAGGGGTTCTAGAACTCATCTTTGCAGCCTCTTAGGTGTGACTTCTTTCAAACGCATTTGCAATTGACTTCAACCACCTAGAAACCCACCAAAACACACACACAAACATACATAAGCACACAATCGAGGATAAAACAGGTTAAGAACATCTTAGACACATGAATTATTACCTTGAATTCGACTCTTCTTCTTGTTTTTCTTCAAATCCGAATCTGTACTTTTTCTCTCTAAAATGTCCGAAGATTTGGATGTTGTAAGAAGAGAGTGGGCGGCGATGCCCACTTTACATCAACTTTCAAACCTTTTTGTCCTTTTGACACTTTTAACCCCTCAACTTGGGTTAAATAGCATTTATTTCTTTTTCTTCACTTTATTCTTTCTTTACTAACTTTTATAAATAACTGGGTGTTACACAGCTGCTTTAGTCGTATCTTCCAACTCTCCCCCAGATTGATGACCATTTGCTCACAGTTGGCTATGTCCAAAATCTTCATGTCATAGCTAGCATCTTGAGCCTCCTTCACCATCCTTAACCGAGCGAAAAAGATAGACACAGCTGCATCCTTCTTGATACCAAGGATGACACCATCCTTTTCGGCTCTCAAACCCTCTAGAGCAGTAGTAGGCTCGCCAACGTCCTTCCTAGCCTTCTTTAGCTCAGCTTTGTTAGCATCCTTCCTAGCATCAGCCATCTTCTTGTGGTCAACAAAGGACTGCTTAA